>JBCAUA010791348.1:0-14776 GCA_038406235.1 Peronia verruculata
GACCTACCTAGATGCATCTCTTCTAAAAGAACATGCACAATATTCATGGAAAAATGAATAAAGAGTGAGCAGATTACAAGCTATACACTAATTATTAAAAGGGAGATTTCTTAAAAAGGGTTCTTCTATATTCAGTCCCCCACAAATTGAATATCATATATATAATTATATTTGTGTTCTTATGTATCTGTCTCGACAGATTGTCAAACTGATTTGTATTTCTGTCGGTTATTCCTTTCTGTCGTTCCTGTCTGTCTATCCGTCATGCCTTTCCATGTGTCTGACAGTCTGTGATGTCTGTGGGCCTGTGTCTGTCCATCTCTTTCTGTCTCTCTATCATGTCCTTCTGTCTGTCTATCTGTCTGTCTGTCCCTCTGTCATCCTGTGATGCCTTTCTGTCTGTCTGCCCATCTGTCTATCTGTCCGTCTTGCTTTTCTGTCTGTCGCCATACCTGTCTTCGTCATCGCACAGATGAATTTGTATACATGCATTTTTTTGCCAAAGCCCAAAACTAGGACCAGGGCCGGACTGGCTCGAAAAATCGGCCCGGCCCACCTGGGACATAGAAGTCCCTCCAGCCCACAGACGTACCGGCCCACTGACGCACCGACCCATCGGGAAACTCCCAAACTCCCGAGTAGCCAGTCCAGATCTGACTAGGACATTTACGGTACAAGGCGCAGTCTGACACGGGGGTAACCAAACATCAAACACAAACAAGGTGGCACCAGAATACGATGGTTGGACATAACGTGCACGGGTCCTTTCAACGTGAGTTGAAGAGGTGCACCCTTATCGCCAAAAACACCCACGTGTTAAACCTGCCTGCCTGGCAAATTTTTGATGTTAATAATTTTATCGACATGCACACAGATCTACATTACTTACTGTGTCATTGTTAGCTAGTGTTCTTTTCGGCAACACGCATAGACCGCACCGAAAAAATGTGCAGCTGAGTCAAGCGTTCCTCTTCATTTCTTAGCTTTTAGCAAACGGACTGATATGGGCCACATCCAACCGGATTTTGAGAGCACATCATTTAGTACTGCTGGGGGAACGCAGCGACTCAATTGGTATGGCATCTGCTCATGGAGAAACCAGGCCCGGGATCGACTAATGGGTTCTGCATGGGGCATGACAGGATACAAAGATCGAAAACCCGCATTTTTTCAGTGACTCAACAGTCCCATGGCTTCATGTGGGTAGGGAAGCCCGACGTCTAGCCTTCTCAGATAAGGGCGAATATATTTCGGAGGTCCCGTGTGCAGGTTAAAGAACATTTGGCAGTTGAAAAATCGAAGGAAGAGTAGGCTGAGTGCCGCTGTCCGGGCAAAATTTTAAAAATTCCAAATTTCTACCCACAAAAATTTCTCAGCAAAAAGTGGCAACTTCTAAAAGCCGAAACAATCCCACTTTCTTAGGATTAAAAAGCTTAAGAAAAACAAACACATTTTTCTTGGTTGTCAAGGGTCGCAGTGGCCGTGTGGGTAAGCGTCTACTACTCCATTTGGGGATGGGAAAATTTCAAGATTAGAACCTGCTCTTTTTTTTTTTTTTACCGACTCAACCGTAAGGTCCCATGGCTTCCTCTGGATAGGGAAGCCCGATGTCTAGCCTTCTAAGAGTGCCGTTATCGGACTAAAGTTCCAAATTCCAAATTTCCACCTACTAATATTATATATATAAAAAATAAATAAATAAATAAATGAAAACAAATAGCTTGGCTGGGGTTGTGGACAAGAAGCCTAAAAGTCCTCAAATTCAAAGTAGTTTATTATAGGACCAGGCTCTCTGTCTGTTAGCAGTTAAGCAGTGAGCCTGGGTTTGGAGAGAATAGAGATGCGGCTGAGAAGATTTTCGTCCTCGTCTCTGGAAGTCTCGCTGTTTTTGGCTCGTAGTGTTGAGTTTTTTTTCTGCAGTGCAACCTTATACATGTACATGTAGCTCATTGTCAGACAAATTTTAGCCATGCATTCAATCAGACTTTCACTTTTATGTTTTTCTTCTATAGAATAGACTTTTATTTTCAACACCACAAAGATTTTGAAGGCAACCTACACACACGAAATAGTCCATACACAAAAGACTTACACGAATGTTTCTTCAAATTCTTTCGAGAAATGCGAGACCGCCGAAAACCATTCAAATTTTACACCAGTTAAGGGAGACACACTAATTGAGGGGGGGGGGGGGGGGTTCTCTGAAATATAAAATCAACGAAGAGTCATATAATGAGTTTGTCACATTTTGAAAAAGTAGCTCCCAAACACAAGATTTCTTTAAAAAATTGTCATTTCAAAAATTTATTTAATAGTTTATTTTGATGAAGGTGACATGTGCACATCCAGTGTTTAAAAACAACCCAGAGAATGATTTCAATGCTCTAAACAAAATCCTTCCGTCGACTCAAAGATGTAGACAAAATATTGGAAACAAATTAAAGTTACCGGAAACCAAAGAGTTATATTCATTGAACTTTTTCTTTGTTGCGTCACCAGGTTGGGACATTTGCTTATAAATAAACTATCTTGGAATTTGACAATCTGTGAAAAATAATCGTCGGATAAATTTAGAAGCGTATACCTATTCACATATAGGCCTAGGCCTGAAATTTATATTTATATAAAGTTACTTGTGAGAGAAATAAAACGGCAGGAAATCATTATTTTATAAATATCCCAAATTACTATGGTGTTAAAAATAAACAGCTGATTGAAGAACAAATTTAGAACCGACATTCTGAAAATATCTGACGCAACCCTGTACTTGTATTTAGTATGACCTCCCGTCTCTTTCTACGTCACATCGAAGTTTTTCATTTTTTCTTTGTTCTACTTCAGCATAATTTTTTTGCCACGACAAAACAGTGTATTTATGATGAACAGAGAAATGCCTTCAGATATAGAAATTCAACAATTCCTTTTGTCACAAATCACCTTCAGATAACAAAATCACTTGTGAACACTAATAGGAGATCTCTCATTTTGGCAACTACCAACTCCATCCCTTCCTCCACCCCCTTTTTTTTAACCTCCACATTAAAAGTTCAGGACACTATTCAGAATGTCTTTCTAGCAAAATTATGGCTATGTTTACTATTACGAGAAAAGAATTGTGAAATCAACGAAGTTCCTTAATGTCTCAACCCTTTCCCTAATTCATTCTCTTCTCTCTGTTGTACGGAAATCATTTATGTATATTTCCAATGAACTGGAAATTAAACATCTTTATCTTTATTGAAGATTTGTGTTATTTTTTTTTCTCACCAAGATTTGTTGTGGCTACATCTGAGTACAAATCTCCAACACGATGTCTTGAACATGAAGACATTATGGCCCTGGCAATAATCCTTAACGGTCAATAGATATCCCCAAGGTCTTTTTTCACTCTTCCCTCTTTACTCATACACTTTTTCCCAATCCTTCAGTTTCATTTGAATATAACCCCGTGACCTAATTACGCATTGATGTTACATTGTCACGCTGCAAATAATTTTAGGTGATTTTGCTCAGCTGCTATAAAAACCATCCGAATCTTCCAACAAAATACTATCTTGTCCGTCTTGTGTTAGTTCTGCTGTACAATCTTTGACTATCCAAATTTATATGCATCTTTTAATGTCTTTTATGTACCTCGTAAACCCATAGCCCATACGATATTAAACTTTATATATACTTTGATCACTCTTTGTGACATGTAAATATTTCCCACCGTGCTAGATGCAAAATAGTTCGTAATCGTGCTGATGTGTCATTACATACCAACACAAACAAACAACAACACCGCCTTAGTAAATATCCTATGCAAACTCAGAGTTTCTATCTCCTTTCTCTTTCATTCCAGTTTCAAATATTTTCAAGTCCAATGTTACAGTCTTAATTTTTCTTCTGGCGGTTGGGATGACGTCACTAAATGATCAGAAAGAGCGAAGACTGACGCAAATCATTTCAAAGTCCACTCTGCTCAAAAGTCACTCCATGTTGGAGTTATGACGTCATCATTATGTGTGCCTCCTTGGTGACCTCACACCTTTCTTATAAGAGTAACCATGACGCCAAAGGAATTGTAAAACCCCATTGACTTGCACACGTTTAGCCCTTACCTTCTAGCATGTTAAGTACACAACGAGGTCTTTCAGAGAGAAGACACGACCTGAACTGAATTGAAGCTGAAAATGGATACCACAAAACGCAGGATAAACTGCCAAAGTTACCGTCAATATATTGATCTCTCTGTTCCTGTGTTTCAGAAGGAACGTTAAAAAAAATGGAGATGAGGAGATGAGAGCTACCCATCTCTCTTATTTACTTGTCCATTGTTCAGGTCTATCTGTTGTAATATCTGTATTTTTTGTGGGTTTTGTTGGAAAGGGGGGGGGGGGGTCGCAATCAGTTTTATATTCAGTCATTTAGTTTGTTTGATGGTTTCTTCTATCGAGGAGATTTGATGGTACCTCATCATGTTGGAGATTTTCTTAGAAAAGTATACATTATTGTCGACGATCTGATGTTTTCAGATAAGAATGTTCATCTGCAATTTCTGAGTGACAAGTAGGGAAAACTGAGGCACTGAAAGTACATGGATCCAAACCTTGTAATTAGCGAGGACACCTTTTAGCTGCTCATTATCTGGGAGATCCAATAAGTGTGCCGACTTTTTTGGACTTTCGTACTCTAAAACACGGCGGGTGGTCGGACATGGCCAGACTTTGAGCCACTTGATATAGAGATGTCCTCTTCAAAGGTGAGACATCTGGATATTAGAAAGGTCACAAAATAAAGAAATAATTTACAAAAATTCTGTGGATATTAGTAAACGTTAGGATGATGGAGATGATTGTCTCCCAGCAAGACTAGGCCGTCATCTGTTCAGGTCCACAGTGTAAAGTAATCACTTATGGTCTCATGATACGAAAAGAACTCTGTGATTTTCAGACTTTTTTCAAGCTTCAGAAACCTGCAAAAAGCTTCATTTTAGTTCATTTTATTTTGCATTGTTCCTTTGGACGAATGCTCTCATAATATATTTTGGCAAAGAAATTGACGTCAAGAGAAATTACGAAACATAAAAATAAATAAAATAAGGACACAGAACCATCTCATCATTTTAATCTCATCGAGTGAAAGGGATCAAAGTCCAATCCTTCGACAGGTGAGCTTGCTTGAGGTGATGACAGATTCTGAATTAGCTGTATATTAAAATTGTTGTAAATCTGTAACATTTTTCTGATAATTATTCGGAAACTTATCCAAATTTGTACATTTCAACCATTTTTAAATGGCAACTCTTTTGATTGCATTTGAGAACACACACCTTTTGTCGACATCAGCGAACTTATACTTCAGGAAAGGGCAATACTTTTTGTTTATTTTGTAACGATCAACAAATACGACATCTGCAAAAAAACAAATATTGACACGAACGATACGATAGCTTTCAAAAGTTCATAAGCGTCTGTTCATTTAAAAGTCTGTCATCAAAGTCAGAGAAAAAGTGACAATGTCTAATTCAGCATCGTTAAGATAGTTTGGTTGGTGGGTAGGTCAGCCGCAAAACAGGTTTTGGTAATCATATCCACATGGTGACTTTGACATAAAACAAGGATAGACTTTGATCTCAGGCGTAAATCAGAGGCCAACCTGCATTTGGGGAGTGATCGTGGAAGACATGGGGAGTGTCTGGATTAATAGTATACGTGCTGAGGGAGAAGGAGGGGGGGGGAATCAAATATGGGGGGAAGGAAAGGAAGAGCCAAATCTATTGTGACGTCACTATTGACACTTGACATCAGTCATTTTGAAAAATTACATAGTTCAGTGCAATTGTTTTCTCTGTGCGAGTGTGTGTATGTATGTGTGTGTGTATATGTGTGTGTGTGTATATGTGTGTGTGTGTATATGTGTATATATAGAACAACAACAACAACAACAAAAAAAGCCCGTTTTGGCGGAACCCGAAAATCTGTGTGTATGTCATATTTTATTGCATTTATTTCCTTTTTATTCGACCACCTCTCTCCAACTCTCCCACCCCCCCCTCTTTTTTTTTTAATCACCATTCCATTTCTTCATCACTACCGTGCACAGTGAAATATGTTCAATTTATTATTTATCTGTAAGAATTATTATTGTTTGTTCTTTTTATTTTCCTTGTGTATCGTCCCCATTGTTGACTTAAACTGGCCTGCATCCATTGAGGTGAAAGCTGGGACCTGGCTGAGAGCTTGAAATGTCAGATGTCAGCTAATCCAGACCTCATGGGGTCAAATACAAAAGGCGTCTTTCCTTCTTGTTGCCAGCACAAATGGCGTGAGGGGGTAGGATGATAGTTAATCGTCCATCCTGCTCTTGACAACCAAATCTTTCATGCCCTGGCAGACTTCGAGCTTGTCAAAGGCCGAACTCAAGAGCAACATGTTGTTGATTTATGAAGGCACTTTAAAAGTTCTTTAATGAGGTATTTCGAGATCGGTCACACGACCGAGGCAACATCGCTCACATGTGGCTTTGTTTACATGATGTGACAGGTTTGTGAGCTCATCATTGGTCAAGATTTGTCTGCCATGCGCAGAGCAAGTAAACAAATCAGCGTGTGAGCGAAAATCCTTGGTCATGTGATTTTTCTTGAAATACCTCATTATTACATCTTTTTTCAACAGCTAGATATATGAGGATAGATAAAGGCCTTATAACTTAACATGAGTGAGTGGGATTTGCCTAGAGGAAATTTTTATTCAAAGACACATTCAGTATCAAACAACACCTTTAATCAAGGATAGTTTTCATTTATTACATTACCAAAGTCATTTCTGGATGAAGATATATTGAGTGTTCATTCACTAGAGAACCCTGATATCACAAATCATCATAATTAATACATGTACACTGCATTAATGCAAATTATATTACAATGAACATGTAGTATTATTGAGGAAAGTTTTTGTCCTGAACATAAAATCTACAGCTAGAACTACGAGGATATTTATAAAATTTGGCTCATACACAATAAACCTTGAATTCATTGAGATCGTCAGGTCTGTCAGTATCATCCACTTCTCAATGGATCCAAGATTTTGGTAGATGCGAGGTTGAAATTGAGAAGGCTAAGGCTGCATATCCACCAGCTGCTTTGGTCAGCGACAAGCTTGATTCATATGCAAATGAACCAGTTTTAGTCAGTCAGTGACTTGTCTTGCCTGATTAAGCAATTTTCCTGCATGCACAATTTTTAGTCGGCTAGACAAGTGACAAACGGAGAGCCTGCTTCTCTCGACTGAGAGGAAATTTGAAGCTGCAAATATTATAAAGATATTACTGCATTGTTTTTTTGTATCAGTTTTGTTGTTTTAAATGGTGCAACACCAGATTCATGCTGGAAAACAACCAAATTATCAAATTATAGCTACTGTCCTAGAAATCTTGCAGATGTAATGCGATTGCAACAACCTCGAGCACATACGTGGGCACTTTCTACACAATACTAGACCGATATACATGTACATTGTCTCGTACAATCACATGGCCCACAGAATAGGGGCTGGATTCACACAGTGAGTACTAGGGCCATGCACTTCTTGCAGTAAACAGGTCTCAGTAGTTCTATGGATAAGTAACCTTCTCTTGATGATCAAGTGTCTGTCGATTATTACACACATGTGTTGTGTGTATTGTTTGTGAGTGTGAGAGCGAGAAAGTGAAAAATAGAGCTTTTCTACCTTCAGATTTCTTCTCTCCCCCCCCCCCCCACTCCTCTTCCCCACCTTCACTACCCAAACACACAGTCACCCACTGGAACAACTATGCCTTTTAACATGCACATACACCTAAAATAAAATAGTAATTACTATACAATCAACTGTTCATCTGTCGACCCATGCATTCATTTCTTTATGAATTCAATATAGTTTAGGGCTATGATTTTGTATTGTAAAATGGGCAATAAACAATACTAATAAGCTCACCAGACTGGCTTATTACTGACGTGGAGGACGCAACTTGGTTTTGTCATTTGCAGACTATGATGTGATGCCAAGTTTTAGCCTGGTATCCAAGTGATGGCAATCGCTGATGGATGCGTAGGCTAAAGGTGAAATAAAACCTTTGTATCATTGTGGCACTGCTACTGTTACCGACAATGATCTGCGGTAAAAATGATATACATGTGTTAGCAGGGCAAACTGCACAGTTACTATAATAATCCAGCACTGCGGCTGGCTCAATCAACTGACCAGTCATCATTAGATATTTAATATAGTCGACAAAGGCTTCAAGGCAATCAAGTGTTGAAGTAGCCTAACATTCTTAGTCTGAAACACTGCCATTGTTCCCTTATCTCACCAGCCCATCCCACCTAGCACCCATTGGACTTGCCTCTTTACAGGCAATGCCCACATTACCACTACTTGTGGCCTCCTTCACACTCTGCCTTCTTTAATTACACCTCTCCTAGTCCTAGTCTAAGCCTATTGTCTGCTATCACTTCACATCTCCACCTTAGTGCTGGCACACACACACTGTGTACTTACTATGTGCACGTAAGTGCTAGGCCTTGCATTATGTCCAGGCTGAGTAAAGGAAATGTGTACTTTCTAGCTATAGCTTGAGAAGCAAGAGTGCAGACCTAAGTCTAGTTTTTGACCTGTTGGAACCGAGGTTGCGTAATTTTGCATCCAGTTGGACAAGGTGTTTTAAATGAGACATTCTGACACTCTAGAATGACACAATGCAAACATACATGCTCTGAAGTGAAGTGACCATTTTATATGCAGGCAAACAAATACATGTACAGACAACCAACTCATGTTCACTAATGGAACATGGATTAAATAGAGTTACAAATATCAAAAATTTACATGAGTCTGGCTAAGTGTAAATATATGCTCTTAAAGTTATTTTTTTGTTTTTGTGTTGCAAAATAAACTGCTGATGAGTCAAAAATATCCAGCCTTAACTCTTTATATCAAGATGATATGGGTGACCACATTAATTAGCGGCTGAACAGTAAAAAAAAATGTACTTGGGTATTTCAGATGTGAATTTAAGCTGAAAGTGCCATCTGAAGTGTGTACTGTTGTATATCATTTCAAAACTAACAAATCTCAGATTCTAAAACTAATACAAAAGTCATTTTTGCAAAATGACTTACTTGTAACATACAAAAAAAAAATGGTGGGTAATGGGAGATGATATAAAAATAACGAAGGCCAAACAATTTCATCAATATTTGAAAGCTTCACTCTAAAGCAAACTACACTAATTTCCAACATGATATTCAATAGGTATCACAAGTGCGCTAGCTTACAACCAGTGGAAAAGTGCTGAGCTGTGGAGCAGATTGTAAAACATTTTTCCATAGCGATTATTGCGCACAGACTGGCTTGTTTGAAATGAAACAAAGACTGTTGCAGAGATGAAGTCTTCTTCTTTTTATTGATATATGAGATGCGACCCAATGAAATCAGGCGCTTGTCAAATTTTTAGCATTACTTAGAAGATTATTCATTTGCCTTTCTGTTAGTGAACAAATTTTTGTTCTACCTGAAGTAAAAATGAGCAACTAAGATGATGGGGTGACCTATTAATGCTGCTGAATTTAGCAGGAAAATGGCAGATCACTTTTGTTAATCCTTTTTTATACTTATAAGGCCATGCCACTAAATTACAACTTTTGGGCTTTTACTAAACCTATTTCAGCAGATTTAATTCTGAAATGTATTCTTAGATCAATAAGGAAGGGTTCTGTAAAGAAAAAAAAAAACTGCCCTAAAAAGTCATTCATTGTTGAAAAACCCACAATTTCTCGGATCGCCTCTGTTTGACAAGCACCTGATTTCATTGTGTCATGTCTCATGTGTTTTATTGTTTAAAATGCCCATCTTTGCCGATAGCTTCTGGTAAACATTCAGGTCCGAAAACACTTTCTAGCCCTGAGCCAACAAATTTCGCTCTTTGTGTCACAGATCCCCTTGTTATGTTCCATTTGCTGCTGATGAAACAGCTTTCAAAAGCATCAAAGGCCATGTCACTGGAAAGGGGGATACCTCAGCTTTACTATGCTATCAGGAAAAGTGGAGTTACAAGGCCCTATCATCAAGAAATGAGGGGGGTGAAAACTCTGAACTGTAAACACAGGCCCTTAGGTTTAAAGGGGGATGTGCGTCCTGAGAGTGATTTTTCAAATGCTTGAACTAGGGATTTTTTACACTTCAAGTTTGGATTCAATATATCCAAATTAGTTGAAACATGTAGAAAAAATTTTGTTTGCATCCGATTGCCATGACAATGCCACCATGCTGGATTTGTGTTTTGAAAATTAGCAATTTTCAAATGCATTTTATTAAAACCCATGCTATGGAGGATGTCATGTATGTATGTTCTAAATTTGAAGGCAATTGGTTGAGAGATAAAAAACGCCTTGGAGAATAACGTTAAGAAATCATACATATTGAGAAAAACGCAGTTGAATTTTCATAATCTCTCAATACAGTTATTTTGTGGTGCCGTGTTGGTGCTGTTTAGGAGCATAAAGCATATTATATATGTTTCTGTTCTCATCTGTTGTTCTTCTGGAATGAGAAGGGTTCAAAGTGTGTGAAAACAGCAAAACCCCATTTTTGACATTTTTAGTCCCAAAACCTTATTTCAGGACTCCCTCCCCTCCCCCCAACAGTTGCCATTGTTCCATGAACACATGGAAAGAGTATCCATTTTTCTTTCAGAAAAGAACACTGTGAATAAACGTAATTGTCCTTTTGCGACAGGATTTGCTAAAAGAGAAATCACCTCTACAAAGATATTTCTCCCCGATCAGCTGAGACATGAAAGTCACTCTCATGGTTGAACTCCCTCCCAAACAAACATTGGAACCTGGACTCACTACAGGCAAGATGGATTCTAAGTGATTAAAGATCATAGTGGATAGTGCTTGTGTTTAGATCATATTCCCGTTTTATTTGTTAGATGATACACAAATCTACATATTTTCACAATAATAATTCAAACCATGGCTCTGTTCTTCATTCCTGAGGGAGGGATTAGAACGGTGGAGTATGAATAAGAATTTGAGCCATCTGGTTTATTTTATTTGTTGAAAATGTCTCTGAAATTGACTTCTCTATAGAATTGTTCACTCTCTATAGAATTGTAAACTGAGTTCTAATTGTTTGCAGTAGTAAAAGCAAATCCTCTGCTAATTTTAACTTGTGAATTTGTAAATTTTGAGGTGGGTAGTGATCATAGATGATGGATGAAGACAGTGACTAGATCTAGATCTAATCTAGATGACTAAGAGATCTAAGCAGTAAGACCGTGACGGGACAGGCCAGATTCTTCATCGTGCTCATTTTTTTCGCTTGCGGTTCACTCGCTTGAAATGGACACCCTCACAGACTATGTGATCGCTTCCTCTAGCCGTTGTCACAGTTAAAACTTTATTAATAGCCCTCTTCAGAACTTAAAATTACTCAACAGTTTGGTCAGTTGCAGACTATGACGAAACCTCACCTTTTAGCTTGGTGTACAAGTGATAACAACTGCTGGTGGACAGGTAGGCTAAAGCAGAGGAATAGATGTCAAAGAATGTGGATTTCAACAAAAATTCGCTGACCACAAAAGTTTGGCAGTGCTAAGACTATTAAGAGGTACAGATCATACCCAACTGCAAAATCTCACCGGGAGGACTTCAGAGGATTTTGAACAATTAATAAATATAGTTGATCCCCAAGGCCTGAGGAAAGTTTGACTGTCTATTTTGAAGTTTGATCTACAACAGCACCCTGTCAGCTCACTTCATAAAGCATGTATGAAGCAACAGACATTATAAAAGATGATCATAATTGAGCAATAATTGTGAATGAAGAAGTGGATACAAGTTTTTGACCACAGTCTACAGCTCTAGGAAGAACGTATTCCATATGATCTAGCAAACTTTTGTTCATGTGACAATACATTTGGGACGAAATATACATAGCACAAGATTTCTTGTGCTTCTCAGATCTAAGAATGAATCTTGGTGGAATCTGTGGCATATTTTATAACATTGTGAGGAAAGGTGAACCTACCCAATGGTCCAACTTTCCACTAAAATGACCATATAACCCTTACAACCAAATGATTTTATTTTCTTTCAATCTGAAAAGTAACAAAGGTCTGCTTTACTATTTTCTGTATGTGCTATTTACAGCTTATAGTCATCACATTTTGTTTTGGATACATCAAATGTCTCTTTCTCCATCCATAAGATTACAAAATACATGTACCTGAGATCTACCTCTGACAGTGAGCATCCATGACGTTGAATTGCTAGCAGTTGAATAATCAGAAGAAGTACATGTAAGCCTACAACTTTATGAAATCAAGACTTTGAATCCTTAAAATTCAAAATTAGAAAACCCGTTCCACAGTGTTGATGAGGCAGACAATATGAATGATATGTTTTAGGCAATAAGATGGCAGACTTAGAGAAGAAAAAGATAAATATCTCAGAAGTATGTAAAAATTCAAATTTTGGTAGTCCAACTAAACGTTTCAAAAATGAAAAAAAAAAAAAAGAACTTGAACCAATGATAGAACAAAATAATACATACAGTAAAATTATGTAAATTCTTTATTTAAAAAGAGAGCCAGTAATTGGGATACAAATATAATAAAAAATAAAAACGAATTAAAAACTGTAAGCAGATACAATGTATATTCAAATGAGTATTTAACTCAATATATGTACACCACACCATGTCATGTACACAGGCTATTAGCAATATGCATTACACTTATATCTCACATCATCTTGTACACTATACTCACACAATGGCATGAGTGTTGATAGCAAAAAGCTGTTAGCACTGTTAGGATACATAAACAGTGAATTCATTCTTCAGAAAGTAGAATTAACATGTATTTGCATAATTTTTCCACCACAAAGCCAAAAAAAAAAAAAGAAATAGTCTTATTTTAACTCTAGAACTGCGACCCAGCCCTGCAGTGCCTTGCCAGTCTTGTCAATCTGGATCTAGGCACTAGAACTTAGCCTCAGGGTGTTTGTTCTGACTACAGAGACTCCGTCTTGGCTTTGGAGTGACACAATGGCCCAGATTGACCAACTTGCTGACCAATGGCTTTCTCTAATCTAATTTGCTCATGCTACTCATAACCTGAAATAACAGCTTGGGTGAAACCACTTCACATAGCGATGAATTTATGTATATGTTATAGAATCTCAGTGAAAATGCGAGCTCTCATCCTACGTGAACTTAAATTTTTCTTATTAGATCAGACTGGCTGACGTTGACGGGGCAGCAGTGACTATAAAGGAATCCATACAAGTGATCTGATGATTGTACAGAGTGAGAGCACAAGACAGCTATCTGATACATAAACTAATAGATACATAGGCTACTTTAGGCTGAGTGAGCCATGTAGCCTTTGATCTCTGTTCTTCTCTCCCATTCAAGAGGATTTCATCTTTCGGCAAAGAATTTCTCTCTGTTCTACTGGCTTAGGTTCCCTTTACCTTGTGAAAGAGTGTTTATTGAGCCATGCATACTTATTACGGCGATAGTTTGACAAAACTGAGGCCCATAAACCCCAAGTTTAAGTGACATGGTGAGAAATGTCACAGCGCAATGAGGAGCCCCCATGAATAAACAAGGGCATTGCACGCAGGGATTCACTTTACCTATCGTATGAATATGTAGTTCGCAGTTTTTGGGTTAAGAGATGCGCTCCCAGTCCCAATTCTTGATACTGGGAGAGATTCAATATCAAAGATACCTCAGAAGTTGCTTTGATATACAGTTGTCTCATAGGCTATAAGAACCAACTTATCACTTTATGTAACATTAAAGGGAGGAGGAGGGACAAAATTAAAAGAGTAAAATGGTATGATGTACATTGTAATTTATGATGTTCTTATAAAGCAGATCATGTAGACTTAATTTGTAAATTTAGACATATGTTCTTGGATCTGTGTCACTTCCACCCACATCTCCTCCTGGCCGTCTGTGAATCAGCTCCATGTCGTGGTCGGCAGACTCACTGTGATGTGGGGAGTAATGTGTAAGCTCATCGGATGTCACAGAGGCCATGACCTCGTCAGTGATTTCCTCTCCATGTGCTCGCTTGAGCTCTGTCTTCAGGACAATCTCATTGGTGATGTAAGCTTCCCTGCGGATCTGCTCCTTAAGGACTGTTGGGATGTCTGGGATCAGCCAGGCCACCAGGCTTGTAATCACCACCACAAAATTCTGCACAGACAAATCATGCTGACTTTGTTATAAATGTTTTTTGAAATCTCATTCCTAAAGTTCGAGATATAAAAAGTGCAACATCATGCATAAAACCATGATGCTGATGTTGGTGTAAATGAAACGGAATTAGAGGATTTCACTTAAGAAAGCATCTCCAACTAGTACAATAAAATAGTGGAATAGTTTTTGCAAACAGTAAAGACACCATATTATCATAGCGAGTTCAGTGAGCCGCTCGTCGAGGTGCCGAAATCGCTGACTCGCCAGCTGTTCAAACTTGTGACCGAGGGTGGCGCATACCTTGTACCCACTCCTCTTCACATTGTGTTGTTTTGTTGTTTTGCTCTACATGTGTTCTATTTTTTTTTTAGAATCAGCTTAGGTCTTCAAAATGGTGTTTGAACTATGTGCCTTGGGCCAGTGGTTGCTAAGATATTTCAAACTGAAAATGAGGCGAATTTTAACCCTTTGAACCCTGAACCCCTGATCCTATCTTGACCCACCACCTGACCTCCTGGACACTTGGTCAAACA
>JBCAUA010791459.1:0-14775 GCA_038406235.1 Peronia verruculata
GTAGGGAAGCCCGACGTCTAGCCTTCTCGGATAAGGGCGAATATATTTCGGAGGTCCCGTGTGTACGTTATGCACGTGAAAGAGCCCTTGGCAGTTGAAAATCGATGAAAGAGTAGGCTGAGTGCCGCTGTGGGGGCAAAATGTCCAGATTCCAAATTTCTACCCACAAAAATTCTCATTAAAAATTGGCAACTTCTGGCAACTCCTAAAAGCCGAGATAATCTTATCTCTTAGGATTGAAAGGCTTAAGGAAAAAAATAACTAGCGCTGTCTTCATTGAACATTCACAGCTATACAGGTTCATAACTGGGTCATAATAATTATGCTATCTCCAAAATTGCACATGCCACAGCAGTAGTTTCAACTACAGTTTAATTATTTTGTTCCCACCGACACAGACCGTTAGGGTGTGTCCTTATAGACAAAATTTATTTAGACAAGAGTCTAGACCTGTGTCGAACACGAGACGTTTTGCTCGTCTTGGTGTTTTTAACAATGAAAAATAGTCGCACATCCACCTATGTGGACCGCACGCAGGCCCAGAATATTATATACACACATTGCCACAAAGCTGAGAACGAATCTGTTGACACAGGACACACATCCCCTATAAACAGTCGTCTTTTAAACGGGACATATAAGTTGGAGATTAAATATATTGCTAGCGTAACTGACACGGATACATAAACGGCGTGTACTTTCACGTCATGGTAAATACAGTGTCTTGCACACGGAGGGTTGGCATACGGAGCATGACGCACTAAGCAAGACGCACGGAATTATATATGGTCAGACTATGATATATATTGTAATAATGTACATTAAACCTGGCTAGATTACAACGATGTTGGGGAAGGACAACATTTCTGTGGAATTGCTCTTGAGATGGACCTGCTGCTGACCCCTGGTATTTCAATGTATTACATCTCTCTGATATGGGTGACCAGCAAGTAGTTGGTAACATCGGACAGTGCACTGTGTGGCGATCAGTTATTGCCTCCATAAACTAAGATCTCGTTGATAGTCTCTGAAAAGAGAAAAAAGTGCCAAACTTTTCATTTATTCTCCTTGTTTTTTATCCGCATCCCTCCCCCCCCCTTCCCACCTTTTTTTTTTCTTTGGTGATGATGATGTTTCCGAGATGAAAGAAAACAAAATGTTTGGTCATGTCACTCTTGGCCATAAATCTTAAAAGTTATAGGTAAGCTTATCAAACGAACAACAACAACAACAACAACAACAACAACAACAACAACAACAACAACAACAACAACAACAACAACAACAACAACAAAACAGTCAATCTTAAAATGCATCACAGTCTCACAGTCTATGCTATGGAAGGAGGAATGTCTTGGAGAAAGAACAATGTCTGTCGCAAGGCTTACTTGGGCAAACAGTCATTAAAACTTAATATAAAATAACGAAGACGAAGGGAGAACTAACGAAGAGACTAGATCTTCATTCATTGTAGTTTTCATATGGCGGCTATCATTGAATGAATGAGCTATTTTTATTCCCCAGTCAGATTTTTTTTTTTTCAGTAAAAGACTGAAAAAGCTCTGCCAAGCCATAAAGGATTACACAATTATTGTATCTTTTTTTTTTTAAACGGTTGACGGTATAACTGGCTCACTGCACGTATCATAGGTCTGTTCAATAAGTCACTAATTGTACTTTACACTTTCTATTCAAGGGGTCAAAGTTTTTTTTCTTCATTAGTCTGACAATTAGATCTAATCACAGCAGTTCTGTTCGCGTTTCATACGTTGAGTTTGTTTTCCATAATGAGGAAGACAGTTTTGCTCTTTCTGAGGAAATTCGCTGTCTGTAACATTGTTGACCTAGGACTATAAATTAACCTGTTTAACAGGACACAAGAGCTATGCCTACCAGCCCAAACACACAAGGAATATATTTACAACCGGATAGAAACACTGGTCCGAAAGCGAGGCATCTATTTATATAGATCTAAATGAGATGAGGCAGGCTGAGAGATAATTAACAGGATGATGAACTATAGACCACAGGATGTGCTGACACGAAGTATCCCTCTAAATCAGGGGTGTCTAAACTACTCCTCGCGGGCCAACTGCTTTTACTCCTTTCATTATACTTTTAGGCTTGAAATATACACTCCATTATCTAAACCCAGTATCAGTTTTGTTTTGCTTTGTTTTTGTTTGTGTCATGTGTCAATATGTCATCTCTAGAGTGTGGCCAATGCCTTTTTTTTTTTTTTGTTTTCTTTTGTTTTTGGATTTTGGCCCTCACTATAGAAACTTTGGGCACCCCTGCACTAAATTGACCACCTCTATTCTTGAATGAAGAAAACGTAAAAGACAGTGATTAAACGGGGCATACTTAACTATGGGATTATCATGACACAGGACTTATAGCAGTTATTCTTAACACTGCCCTATTTCGCCTTTGACCACCGGGATGCACATTCTACAGTGAACATATCAGAGCCCCAAAATGAATGCCACCACCAGGAAGTTTATTCTGTAGGAGGACATTCGGGTTTTTCATTAATCCAACTTGCAGGCTGATATGAAATTTTCCACTAGGAAGCAAAACTGATGTTAGGGTTACGGCCTTGATAAGCCTCTCAACCTCTAGAGTGCGGTTATCTCCGCTGAAAGAAACAATACTGATGTTGTTATTACAGGCTATTTCAAAGCAGGTTACACAGGCCAAAGGTGAGAAATATGATTTAATCCTGGTAAAAGTGAGAAAGCAGTGATGAGATTCAATGTCAGTTTCAGTCATTATTATGAAAGTTTCACATATTAAAAAAATATAGAACTAATAGTAGGCGCCTATTATATTTCTCATTTAACACATTAATAGTCCTATAACACGACACCATCGTGCTTTTACAGGCGCCGTCTATTTGGGCCTATTGGCACAGCTAGACCTTGAGTCTATTTCGGCCTATTGATGCACATCTTTCTCTCTCTCTCTCTGTCCGTGCATAATATGAGAAAGTTATTGTATCCAGTTATGTAGCGTTGCCCTCCCCTCCCATCTCCTCTCCCCTCAAAAACTGCGAACAGACGCTCCCATTTTTGAGCCAATACAATATTGTTTCGCCTTTACTATGTGGTGCAACTTTTTTGTTTGCCTATGCGTCCTCATTGCAAAACTTGGCCCACATAGACACTCCAAAGTTTATGTTGTTCGCCACTTAGATTTTAGTTTATTAGAATGTTCTTCCTTATGCAATTTTCTCCTGGCAAGCACATCCTTCGCTTCCTCATTCTTTTTTCTTCGTTCAAGACCAGAAACAGCTATACTGTATAACGACAACAGTACAAGCCAATCTACCATTGTAACTACTGAAATATGACGATGAGGCGAAAAAAAAAAAAAAAATCATCACATTCTGAAGTTTTCAGAATTTTCTGTTTCTCCCCCCTCCTTTCACTCTCTCTTCAATGTTTGTTCCATAACACTTATACACATGAAAGGGAAGTAATTTCGCTGACTGTCACATACTGACTGACCGTCAAAATGACGCATTCCATTATGAGTTTTTAATCCAGAATATTTGCCACAGGCACTGCGTCTCTTATTTCTGACCTTTCTTGTCTATTTTCTTTCTTTAACATCAGACTCTTACTTTGATGATCTGCGTCTGTCTCTCCCTCCCTGTCTTTCATTAGATCGGTCAGTCTGTCTGTCCGCCTGTCTGTCACTGGACCAGTCTGTCTATCTGCCTATCATTTGGTTAGTCTGTCATTTTTTCTCTGTCGGTCTGTCTGTCTTCTGTCTGTCTGTTTGTCTGTCTGTTTGTCAGTCTGTGTCTGGATGTATGACTCGATCTCCTGCTTTTCTGTTGCAGTAACAGAAGGGCACTGTTCTCAGTTGACGTGATCTTTTTCTGCCCTGTGTAACTTTAGAAAATGCCAGTTCATTTCAGACTGAGATCTTATGAGATAAATAAACACACAAGTAGATAGACAGATATAAATAAATAAAATACCAATATAAAAACATAAACACATAAATAAATATAATAACCAATAAATAAGTGAATAAAATAAAATAAATAAGAGACGTACAGTTTTACTGCGGAATAACTTTAGTGGTGAGTCTAAATTCATACTTCTCTCTTCGATCGTTCTTATCTGTCGCACAGATACTGTATCAGGAATGTAACATAAAATTGATGTTTTCAATGAGACAGTTCGCTAAATACATTCGTAGACACGCTTGCACAGGGAACACGTTTATACTGCCCTGAAACTGAATTAATTAATTCACCAGGTTATCGTTATTTTCTCTCATTACTAGAGGTCGGACATCTCAGTAAGAACATTGTAGATCTGTGCGCTAGGCTCAGGTCCTGAGAACTGAATTCATTAGATTACCGTCGTTTTATCCCGATGTTTGGCTATTCCAACTTTGGTCCCGCTCAGTACATTCAGGATCAATATTATGTCTTTAGACGTAACATGTTAATGCAGGGAGTCAAATTAACTTCAGACACGATTGCGTTTGATGGCTTTTGCCGACTTGTTTGTCGTTCACAAGGCTGATAATGAGATCGGCCAACTCGTTCGATTAAAGCAACAGACAGAGATCAGCCAGTGTGTTGAATGAGAGAACATGTTATTGAAGGGGGAGGGGGGATTGTGAGGGTGGGGGTGGGGGGAGGGGAAAGAGAAAAAGGAAGAGAGAGAGAAAGAGAAAGAGAGAAAACGTGAATGTGCTTGTACACACATATATTTTTGCCAGACAAAGGGTAAATGACAGAGAGAAAAGGAGAGACCTAGATTGAGAAAGATAGAAAAGGGCGAGTCCATAGCTGCAGCTGTTGACGTTGGCGCGGGTTAATTTTCAGTGAAACAGGATATATAGGCGGGTGGAGATTGAAGGGATAGATGGATGAATTTGCCGATGGATTAAAAGATAAACTGAAACATGCGTGGATGGGTGGGTGGGTGGATGGATGGATGGATGGATGGATGGATGGATGGACAGAGAGGCGGATGGACGGAGGGATGGGTTGATGGATGTGTGGATGACTGGATGGATAGACGGCAAGGAGGGGGAATGCATGGATATACAAACACAACACAACACTTTTCTTCCATGTTAATCTAAATCTTATCTATATCCACCCCTTCCCTACCTCTCCCTCCCAAACAATAGATCATACCATACAAGTAATTATTGTAACCAGTGAAACAGTTTCTCTCAACGCCACAGAGTTCAAGATCAGGGAAAGTTTGTGACTAACAACAAAATCATCTCGAAACACTTGCACTTGCATGCTAATGACACCATGTTCGGGAACAAAATTAAATATCTACGGGGGAGGCGAAAAGATGAGTATAGATCTATTTTTATGGTGTATAATGTGAAACAAATGACAAACAATATTACATCAAATGGTATGAAACATTGTAATAGACAAATAAATTTGTTAATGACCTCTATTCAGTGGTGATGAAAACCACAGTCAACGCCAATGTCCCACTGCTTAGAAACACCAAACGACACTTACTATGCATTTCATCTATTCTGTCGGCCCTTGTGTTTCACTTAGATTAACTTTAGAATCCACTCGTTATCTACCACGCTCTCTCGCATTGACCCATTTTGCGTTCTTAATGGTTGGCAGTTCAGAACACACTTGATTAGATACTGATCTGTTTAGTTTAGCAAGAGTACTCGAGCAGTAGGATTATTTGCCCGATTGACAAACGAGTTTGTGCATGTTGAAGCCTGTTCTGTCCATCTGAATTTGATTATTTTCTATCGGTCTACTGTCATCAACCGTTTTGCCCTTTCCGCACCAAAACAGCACGAGGAGGTGCAAAATGGGTATGACGCACTTCAGCTATGAACTGTAAACATGCCTTAATAAGGACTGGTAAAGGACATCAAAATGTTTTACATGTTTTCACATGGTTTGTCCATGATTTTATTGTCCCAAATCCACCTCATTAATATCGTTATATTATACCGCCTTCACATATCTGCTTTCCTTCATGATTTTTTTTTTAAATGGAGCTTCTTTTGGGTGTACCGCTTGTAAAGCTTGCAGAGCCATGCAATGAATGTGAAATAGAATGCTCTATACTGTTGATTTGCGAGCTGTCAGGTCGTCCACCTACTCAGTCAGTCATAAATCTCTATCTAATACACAATGTCCATTATAATATGCATCGATTCGCTCATTCTGTACTGATGAGTTTTTCTTATTTCATGATTTGTCTGTTTGTGTCTCTCTATGTTGCTTCAAAGTGAAAGACTTAAGTGAAACTCAAAATACAATGAAAATAAAGTTGTGAGGAGCGATAATGTCTCATATAGCTTACTGTTCCTACCGATTGAAATGCAACCGGTTACATTTTTTTGAAGACGAAGATGTTGCAGACAGTGAAGGACCATTGAGTCATGGGAGCATTCGCTTCGAAATTTGTTCAGATGAGAGATAGATAATAAAATAGGTTCCGGTATCGAGCATTTTATACATTGCTCATATCGAGAAAAAAAAAATAGACACCAAGAAAAAAAAAGTTCTCGAGATAACCTCCATCAGGAGGTTGAAAGACGTATACAGAACGAAATGAAACCGAGAAAACTGTTGAATTCACCATCAAATATCCAGAGCAACAAAGTCTCCGCGGGAGTGTTCCGTTTCAGTGTTTTATTCAAAAGAGAACAATTATTATGCGCTCCATTCTGGATATCAAGTGACTGGGCTTGCTGTCGTAGATCTGCCAAGAAGATTATGTTAAGATTGGATGCTCTTTTCGTCCTTCAGTTTTCAGACAAGGAGACAGACGAATTTACTGTGTTTCCAGTCCTACTAAGCATTTGACCCTAGAGGTGTCAAGGGACCGATTTGTCTAAGCCTTTCCTCATTATACACTGCACATTAATTACCTTTCAGATAGTGTCTTCCCATGTTTGTTTGAGTTAGGGTTTACGGCGGCACATCAGCACGATCACGGATAAAAAATATGACAGATACGTTAGATACGTTTACACGCCAAGAAGATGAGAGGAAAGAGAGCGGAGAGAAGACAGGAGTAAGGAGAGACAGAAGAGATGTCACCCTGGAACGTCGAGGATGGCATTCTATGGGAGACATCCCACCGATGACGGACTTTCACCACCTGCTGGTGGAATAAAGAACCTACTTCCATATCCTGGGACCCGACGGGGTCTCTAACCTGTTGTGTCTAAACTGTCATATCTTGAACATAATATAGGCCTATCAGAATCATTATGGAAACATGCCATTCTGTTTCTGCTGACGCTTCTACTTCTACGAAGAAATAAGTATGCGAGATCAGTCAGTGGTGGAAGTTCGCTGTATTCATGGAGCCGATTTAACAATTTCCTGTTTATTACTCGAGTTTAAGTGTTAGTCAAAGTGTTAGTGAAGTGTTCACAGAACTCGAGAAATTACTCAAGTGGTGTCCACGCATACTTCACCCACACTACCCCCGTCTAAAGCCCTAGTAATACATATCACTCTTTAACACTTGCCCCTCTGCTGAGAGGTGATTGTGATGGTACCCCGTTGTCATAAATGCGTATAAACTACATTTGAATCTGGGTGGCGATAGAGTTTGATCGATGATCCATATACAGTTCAAACCAATGTTACATTATTGATGGCTGACGCGTCCAGTTCTGTGATTAAAAAAGCCCTGGGTCAAACAGGACTGTCAACAACACAGGTCTTATGTACATGCGTTAATGGCTAGTGCTTGATTAATTGCTGCCGCACATCGACAAAGCGGCTCTTGGATCGTAATCTTCGTTGTTTCTTTTTCACATGGCAACATTATCAAAGACACTGAAAAATACAAGAAAGAAAGAAAATGAGACCTAAATGTGCAGATTCCAATATTCTGACATTTTCATTTCTAACCTCGTACCAAAAGGCCAATAGAACAGTGTGATCATGTATCTGTGTGTGTGTTTGCCTGTAAGCATTATGTTTACATTATAACGTGTTTGCCACTTAATCAGAGATTTAAAAAAATGTGTTTTATGCAGTGTTTCAGCGTTAGCCTGTGGCAATTGTATTGGAGCCAGCAGGGAACTTTAATGGAGATTACTTTTCACCCAGTTGTTTACATTATGTGGGACGGATGTGAAGAAATACTGATAAAATAGATAAACAGGAGTCTCAGAGCCTTTGCCAAACACCAATATTATATCTCTGTTTAACTTACTTATATCATAAAGCAATGCTTTACGGGCAATACAGTATTCCATTTCGGTTATTTAGTGAGTTTGAATTCTTTTAACACATCTGATTAAAAAAGAGAAACAAAATTTGACATACACGTTAAATGGCGATAGAGATCAGTTCTCTAGACAATAAAACCTGCTTCACGGGAATCCCCAGGAAACCGAATCCCATTAACGAAGCATTTGTTTATGCTTTATTTGCATGGAACTATCATTTCCACGGGACTTTGTTGAAGCTTTCAACATAATTATCATAGAAATAAATCATCATTAATTTTGTAAAGCCACTACAAAGTAATCTCATGAAGCGATCATTAAAAAAAAATAGCTCTTTGAAACACGGATGAAACCAAAGTCGTCAACAAAAGCATGAATAAATAATCACAATACAAAATGACAAGTATAGCTATGACAATGACATCAGAGTTCGAAACATTAGCACAGATTTACTCTAAGATTCAGACATTTTAGAGTGCGTCAAAAGGTGGTTGATATGCAAAACATGTCCCCTTTAATGATGCATACTTGTTATGATGAGGGATCCTCATAAATGTACCAGCAAAAAAAGAATGAACTCGACTCACGGCAAAATGGGTTTGCGGATCTATCTATTACTTCGTTTGTACTAAAACTGAACACAGTATAGCCGAGCTTAAATTATACTGTCATTAGTAATTAAAAATTGTAGCCTAATCTGTCAACACTATGTCATGCTAGTATTATTTATCCTAGTGTACAATGTTTGTGAGTAGAGCAAGAATTCTGAAGCTTGAATTCCAACCTCATGGAAATTTGGGCCACTGGTACGGTGTATAAAATTAATATAGACTGCCATCAAAAAAAAAAAACAACTGTAGTTACCCATTTATATAGCTAATGGTGCGTTTTTTACTGCACTCTGTATTTAAATGAATTATTTAACAGTTGTACTTATTTATGCAGTAGGAGATCCTTGTGCTCAGTCCTATTACTTCCTTTTACCTGGCAAAAGAGCGGTTGAACAGGTAGTGTAAAGACGGAAAAAATCGCTTTCGCGCCCTTTGCTTGAAACATACACCATGAAACGTTTTTTTGTTTTTTTTAAATTATGATGTAAAGAGAATGTTTTCTCCTTATTAGTGTAATTTGATCAAATATTTTGGCGACCAGTCTTTCGAATGGCATGCAGTAAAAGGATTTTTTCCTCTTTACACTGCATGCTCAGCACATCTTTTGTCTGGCAAAGAAGAGTAAACTTCCCTCTTTTGGAAAGGGCAGATAATCTGCGAAATGGTCTCCCATTAATATAAATCAGACCTCAAGCGAGAACACTCCTTGGTCGTGAAAAGGAAAGGAGAAAATAAGGATCAATGACAGTCAGTTATATAGAGTTCTCCAGGATAAAGCTGGTCAGATTAGGAAGTCAAGTCAGAGTTTTCACAGCTGACGTACACTATAATTCAACCAAAAGTAAACCAATCTAGAAGTCACAGTTTTCGACACATGCACACAAAAAATTGTCATTTCAGGGAACACTTCAGGGTCGACCCTGTGATCGAGGAAAATTGCCCAGACATGTGTTTTATATATATTGTGAGAATCTCTCTGAATGCTCACCATTGGTCAAGAGCTGCCTGCCAGTACACAAATCAGCGAGTGAGCAAAAATCGCTCGATCATGTGACCGATCTCGAAATACCTCATTCTGAAACAATGGGAGATCTTTTCGCAGATTATCTGCCCTTTCCAAAAGAGGGATTGTGTAATGGGAGATCATTTTGACCAGCCCTATTACTTCCCTTTGCCTGACAAAAACACTGTTAAACAAGGCATTGTAAAGAAGAAACAATCCTTTTTACTTTCTTGTCATTTGAAAGATTGATCACTGAAAAAATTGATAAAATTATAACAATCAGAAGGATAACTTTCTCTTCATGTCATAATTTTTGTAGAATTTTTCATGGTGTATATGTTTCAAGCTAAGTCGAAAAAGTACTTTTTTTTTCCTCTTTGAAGTTTTTGAACTGTCTGTTCAATCCCTCTTTTGTCTGATAAGGGGAGGTAATATGACTGAGCGCAACGATCTCTTATTGTTTGAAAGAGAATATTATAACCGGTTTACCATTTTATATATTCTTTGATATGGTGAGTAATTTAAGCTTCACTCTGTCTATATATAAAATCCGAGAACAAATAACTGAAGAACGATTGTTGAGAAAATGAGGACATCTTCCTTTCTTTCTTAGACGAGATCCACTGGCAACAAACAGACGAATGACTTGCATGATACATGGAACTTCTCTCTTTTTTCACAGGAGCTTTTCTATTGTACATTGGGTAAAACACAATGAGTGGAGCACCGCCTTACCCCGGAGGTTCTTATGCCCCTGCAGGAGCCGCCCCAGGCTACCCGTCCGCCCCAGGTTACCCACCCGCTCCCAGCTATCCGCCAGCTCCCGGATACCCACCCGCCCCCAGCTATCAGGGTGGCTATCAGGCAGGAGGTCCTTATTACCAACAGCCAGCGGCTGGATCTGTGTAAGTAAACATGCATGGCACTAATGACAGCAGTCCTGTGTTAGAAAATTGCTCATCTTGTTTAGGAGTGATTGATTTGCTTTTTATGTACATGTTGTTGTTATCGTGGCGAAATGCATTCTTTCTCACCCCCCCCCCCCCAGGATTATTTATATAAATAATGTTTAGTCTTTGTTTATGGGTTGCTTCAACAACTCTATATCTTTTATTTTTGTATACTTAAAGCTCTAGTGTAATCGAACCATACTTATATCTTTTATCCAAAGACACGAGTTGACGACATTAAAGATGCACTCTTTACGTCGGACATAAAAGTGGGGTTCTATTATTTAAGAAAATGAAGAAAGCTTATAACATAACGGATATTGATATCTCAGTAAATCTTCAATTTTCAGGGAAGATTTTGTTGTGGAGAAAGGGCAGTCAAATCTCGTCGAAATCAATAATTGCTTTAATAGATAATGTGAGCTACTATTTTACAGAAAACTAATGGGATCTTTCATCTGTTTCAGTGTGTATGTTGAGGACAGGAGAAGTCGAGATGCAGAAATGGCCGAGGACTGTTGCCTCTTAGCTTGTTGTTGGACCATGTTGTGTTGCTGTCTACTCAACAACTGAATCCGCTGTTTTCCATATGTCGAGGTTCTTTCATTGACTGGTTTCATATGCGGCCAAGTGTACAAGTACAACTGGGGGACAAACCTTTTTCGACATCGATTATGACCGATCAGAGCAATTAAGTCTGGCATTCCTTTTACAGTATTAAACGTCTCTGGCTGATCATATTTTTTGACAGTCCAGCCACTGCTACTTTCGTATTTTGGTGAGACACTTTCCTAAAAGAAATTTCCTATGGGTGACCTGAAGCAACAGCTCTTAGAAATGTCTCACAGAATACACGGGCTTTATTTTTCAACAAAATTGTCAACATGAAAAGGACAGCGAAATTAAAAAAAAAAAAACACCCCTTGTTGTTTCATTGTGGTGGAAGGAGACATTTAATTGAAACACATTGCTGTTTACTTCTTTCAATAAATTTGAACTCTTATTGTTTTTGTAACTGCTGGCGTTAAAGAATTCATTTCAAAAAGGCACAATTCGAAGCAATAAGAAATGTCAGAGAAATAAAATCAAAGGCATTTAAGCCTTCAAGGGAATAAAGCAATGTCGTCCTTCCTAGTTCAATCAATTAATTTCGGTCAAAAATAATTCATTTTCTAAGTTTCCTTAATGTTGTAAAAAAAAAAAAAAAAAGAGCGATTCCAGTTCTATATTAGTAGTATAAAAACTCAAGATTTTTCATTCTTTCACTCAGAACATTGGAAATGCTTTTCGTTTCTTTACTTTTAGGGAAAAAATGTCCTCACCATTCATTCCGTGGCATATGTAATTTTTTTGTATTGATCTAATGAATAAGGTCATCATTTATTTTTATCATGAATAATTGTTATTTCCCCACATATTTCAGTATTTTTACATGTGCAGATAATGATTGTTTTAACTAATCTCCTTTACTTGTATTTTGTGTTTTGTTTTTGGAAACAGACAATCCGACGATGAAAGTTCATTAGCTACAACTGTAATGGTGCTCAAACTGTGCAATTTTGATTAATCATAGTAATGCTTGAAATGCTTGAAAACTGAGATTTAGTAGCAAACAATGTGTCAGTGTGTATCTGGAATTTTCTCCTGTAAGATAAAATTGCGTGATGTAATAAACGTATATATATACGAAAGTTTCCGGATTAGGATAAAAAGAATGGAGATATTTAACATCTTTTTAAAACATCGTCTCTCACCACTGTAACCCAAGAATTGAAGCATTCTTGCCACTTTGACGCTGCTGCCCTTATACGGTTGTGTCAACTAACGAAGAACCCACCTGGCGACCATTCCCAAACACATGGCGATAAGTACTCACATAAATTTTAATGCTCTGCCACCTCTTACATGCCACTTTCGCATCTTGCTGATCAAATTCGTAGCCCATCTTTCAGAGATGCTCTACCAGTTTGAAGTCACCAAACTAAAGGAAGTTTGTGTATTCTTGAAGGTACTTTGGCAAAAATAGTATGCAAATTTCAAGGCAATCGTTGGCCGTTGTGATTGCTTCAAAATAGTCATAATAAATCACAGCTCGAAATTGTCGGGGCTGAAAATTTATGGAGAACGCTAGAAAATTGGCCGACGGTGAGAGTAAATTGCGTGCTGTGGATCTACTGTAACTATCTAAAAAGAATATTGATCTCAAACTCTGTTAAAATCATACGGTGTGCAAGAATCACTTGTCTAATCCAATTTCTACAGTCCGAATCCGGAAACTTTTGTAGTGACTCGTATATATGTATGATCTTTGAGTAAAAAATATGTAGATTATGTGAAGAATGAACAGAAGCGATGGAGAAAGTGCCTGGGGAAAATAATCATGTCACTAGAAATTCCTGGTTGAATCACCTGCGGGAGAATATAAATGCTATTTCTGTACAAGAGAATTTAATAAGAAGGACAAAAAAGATGGGTGGAATGGGATGAAAAAGAGGAGAGATTGTGCGAGTACCGAGAGAGAGAGAGAGAGAGAGATGAGAGAGAGAGAGAGTGTATGTATGAAAAAAGAGACTTTTTAAACTTTGGCATGCCTGTTCCTGTTATGTCAGCCAGTTCATCAAATCATTCCAAATCCATTTTCATTTCAACAGAATAAAAACTGTCTAAAATAAATGAATTTTGTTCTTTGTTGTTGTGTGTATGTCCTTGTGTCAGCGACGAACAAACAAAGTCGTACAAAAACAATAAGAGCAGCGTAGAGAATGGATTTTTTTATCTTTGTTCTTCACAACTGTCGAGCGGTGTTATTCGCCAGGGTCATGATTCCACAAATCGCGATATGCAAGCATAACGCACATGAGGTTTTTCTGTCCTGGGCGGTTCTTGTCAAAAGTTGCATATATATATATATATTATTTGAATTTTCATGGCATTAACGTGAAGGCATAACATGAATTTTAATGTCATCACGACCAGTACTGTTACGACAATAGCAACAACAAGAAACAAACAAAATCACTGAATTTATTGTTTCTCATTCATCCCAATCGCTAGGCCAAACACACTCTGACAATTATAATTAACTTTTTGACTTGAAGAGCATACAATAAATTCAAAAAAAGTCGAGCGCGATACTAAATTCGTGACGTAGCAAACAAACAAACATTGTTGCTGAATAACCCAAAATTATGGCCCTGTTTCTGGAAACAATCACTTTTTCAAAGTACTTTTTCTGATCAGACTTGCTCTAAAGCATCTGTAACATCTACACTCCATTGACAAATTATGAAATACATGCACCTTTTTTTTTATATTTTTTTTAAATGGTTTGTTTTTCAAAGACAAATACGGGAATGTAAATATTTTTTAAATCCAGTTTTGGTTTATTTTAACCGACTTCTTTAATATGCACGCAATAAATATATACTGGCGTGCGCGCACGCGAGCACGCGCGCACGCACGCACGCACGCGCGCACGCACGCACGCACGCACGCACGCACACACACACGCACGCACGCACACACACACGCACACACACACACACACGCACACGCACACGCACGCACGCATGCGCGCACGCACACTCTTTGTAAGCCGTAAGCCATCTCATCAATCGTTCCATCTCATCATAAATTCCAATGATGTAAAAAAGATCATTTTGTGCCAGTGAGTAACAGGATGATGATGTCGCATTGTCAAACAAGCAGGCAACTCTCCCCCCTCTCTCACTCCCTCCCTCTTCCCCCCCTCCCCTCTCTGGAAACCGAGTGGAAAAAAGGTCACAAATAGAAAAAAAAAAAGCACTTCATCATCAGCTCACTCATTGAGAATTCACTCGACTAATCAAATAATTTAAGTTTTACTAAAGCACAGATGATTTTCTCTCACCCCTGATGTACGAAATTTACCGATTCCCACAAACTTTCTCTCTCTCTCTCTCTCTCTCTCTCTCCCCACCCCCCCCCCCCCAACCTCCCCCTTTCCCCG
>JBCAUA010791570.1:0-14775 GCA_038406235.1 Peronia verruculata
ACCCTAACGCTAACATGTAGGTCCGACGAGCTAATTATAGATGGTGTGCATTGATCATTGATGATGAATAATTACAGCTGATATATATATATACATACCCGGGGTCCACCTATCCACTTCCGTGTGCCATTAAACTTCAGCACAAACAACCAGACAAGCAAACATGTGTGACATCAGTGTGAAATGTCTGTTTATTTTGGATGTCATTCTTCAAAAAGTGTACAAAAAACTGCTTTGATAGTAAAAATTTTGCTGTGGTGTGTAAGGTTCCAGTTGTCACGAGTATCAGCTATGTGTGTTTTGTTTCCTACTTTAGTTCTTCGTGGCTACTCAAAGGCCGATAAGTATTGACGACCCCTGCGTGAAAGAACACATGTAGCGAGGGAAAACATTCCACTCACTGGCTGATAGATCTCTCATCACGGGGACGTTATAGCCCTTACCTAGGTGAGTAAATGGTGAATACAGAGAGATAGAACGAGAGAGTGAGAGAGAGAATGTGAAAAGGAGAATAGAGAAAGAGAAAGCATGAGACATGGAGAGAAGTGGAAAGATACAAAGAAAGGAACAGAGAAAGGAATTCAATTATTAGGAACCGTTGTCCTCACGTAAATGAACCGTGAGAGAGAGAAGGAGGAAAATTTGAGAGAGACTGCATAAGAGACAAAAGAAAGAAGGATAGAGAAGAAAACAGAAAACCGGCTTTGATCTAGATTCAAGTAGGTGTTCTGAGAAAGCAAGGAGGGTGAATTAGAGAGAGACTGAATGAGAGAAACAGAAAAGATGGAGAGAAAAAGCAGATGGACAGAGGAGAATAAAGGAAGAGAGCAGGAGAGAACAATGGGGCGTGAGCGGGAGAAATGAGTGATAAAGAGAAAGAGAGAGAGAGATTTACTTGAAATGGAGTCGTCACCCTTATCTAAGGAACAGATTGAAGAAGAGACAAAGAAAGTTTAAAGGTAAAGCGAGTAATGAAGGTGAGGGGATGAAAAAGAAGAAAGAGTAAGGGAGTGAGAGAAAGAGGAAGTTAGAGAGAGAGAGAGAGAGAATCCATAGATTTGTAGGAATAATGAAAGAATGAAAAAAAAAAACAACAAACAAACAGCGCAGAGATGCCATATCTAATGTGCAACTAAAATACATACTGAAATTTGTATCTGGGCACCTTAACTCAAGTGTTTCAAGTCAGAGGTGTTTTAAGCATATATTGTTACAATCTTGTTTCCCTCTCTTACAGATCTGTTGTCAAGATAAGTCCATTGGTCCAACTTGACCTGCAGGCATGGGGGACTCGGATGCCATAGATGTAAGTATTACCTGCATTGCAGCTTTGTAACATGTCAATAAATTTTATCAGTAGGTTCCTGTGCCACGAAGTTACATTTTGTCAAATATTTGACAGGTCCCCTTTTCCCTATTTTTCATTTTGGATAAAACTTTTGTTTTTTACAATGAAGTAATTGCATTTGGTTTCTTTCTGTAGTTGGGTTTATTTTGTTTTGATTTAATTTTAGTAGTATGCTATTTGATTGATTTATTTATTTTTTAAATAGCCTGAGGGGCAACTTTGGTGAATGTCATATATGTATTAAACATGCACTTAGTATTTAAAGTACAGAGAAGTTTTTTTGCCACAGATGTAAGGATGTAAAAGGTGTAATTTTGTGAGTTTCTTTTGTTTGCCGATTTTGATCGTACTTGTCATTAGGGCAACTTTCACTTCAAAATTAGTGACAAACATTCTTTTTTTAAAAACAGTTGCATCACATAAAAGCATGTGTAACAGCATAGGGACAAAAATTGTAACTAATCCCATATATATATATATATATATATATATATATTCTTAATGAACCATTTTTTTTCAAAACTTTCCTTTGATGAAAGTACAAGAGGAATAAGGCAAACATTGTAAAGAAGAAAACAAAATCTGTTACATGAAACAAGGAGCAAAAACTTGTGGGGGAAAAAAAAAGAAAAAAAAGATCACAATAAACAGAGTTTCATTATATGATAATTTTTTTCAGAATTTGCTGTTATTTATTTCAAATACAAAGGGACAAAAAAATCCTTATATCATATATCTTGTGACCAGTCGAAATAAGACATAAGTTGCTGGGCTAGAACAGAGAAATTGGGCTATGACTGTGATCAGAGGGGTCAGACATCGAATTTCCAGAAATATTTGCAGAAATTGAAAGTTCATTCATTTCTGAACAAGACAGTATCAGTCTTACCCTCGATTTATAAATAGTGCTTCATTAAAATAGTTCCTTGTGAGGTAAGCATGTAGATTTATGCATCCGACCGTTCATTTAAACTCTATTTTCTCGAAATGTTGGTCATTGCTGGGGATCCCCCTTTGTCTCTTTAAACTGCAATATTTCTGGCTAGATTGAACCTAGCTCAAAACTTATTTCACCACTTGAACCTGTATGAAATAAGCTTTCACTTGATATCAAAAACCCCATAGGGTGAAAATTTGACATATTTGACTCATTTTGACTGGCTGCGAGACATATATATATATCTCTTGTGCCCAGGGAAGGGAGATAATTTGGCTGATGGTCAAAATGGTGTATTCATTTCATCCTGAACTTATAATGTCAAGTTTTGGGCAAGACTGACTCTCAGCTTTGCTTTTTGTCTGTGCCTGGAAGTGTGAAGATTAACGTTGACCCATAATTTTTTATCGTGCTCATATATATTCATCCTCAGTGCAATGATCTCCACCACATGGCCAACTTGACAGATTACTGTGGATTTGTCAAGAACACCAGTGCCTGTGACATTGACGAGGGCTTCATCAACTACACCCAGTTCTTGTACTGCACACTCTCCGACATTCCCATCTGGTTCGCTTGCATCGTTCTGGTCAGTTCTTGCCTTGACTCTTTAATTTATATTATCCTGTGGTTGCTACTACCATCATCAGAAGAATCTTTCCTTTTAGATTCATGTGGTGCGATGTAAATTCAAAATCACAACAATGGCAGAAGAAACATGGATTTGTAGCTGTCAGTGACTGAAATAATTTACTGATTGCCTAAAATGAAAACAGGATGAATATATCATGATTTAGCAGAAAAGAATTAAGGCAGTTCTCATATGTTCATTAAAAAAAAAAAAAACATCAAGCATGAGAGAATCTAGATTCTCAAATACTTTTATCATGTCATATCACTGTACTTTTATCATGTCATATCACTATACTATTTACATGAATCTTCTAAAGATGATTAATCATATCAAACAATTTCTTTATTTTTTTTTTTTTGCTTGAATTCTCCTTGTGCCAGAATGCCAACAAACCAGGTTTTTTTGTTTGTTTTCTTTTTTTGTTTGTGTGTGTTTCATACATCAGACATTACAGCCCCTTAATAAAAGCCAAACATAATGATAATAATAATAATAATAATAATAATAAGGATAAATGGTATTTATATAGCGCCTCACTTCCAGAGGGCTCATAGTGCTTTGCTGAACCAAACTGTTTTACAGCTACACACAAAATATGCCTCAAAACAGACAGGAGCAACAACATACATACATAATAATAACAAGGTATACAGACATGATCCAAAATGTGCTGTCATACATAATAACGTAATACAGCTTTAACACATACTTTGTTTGTAGACATGACTGAGAACCACCTCCCAGGAAAAGCTGGAAAATACTACTCAGACAGATGCTTGTTGAACAAGCATGTTTTTAGCTGTTGTTTAAATGATTCTAGGCATGCAAACATTAATTTGGAATTTCTTGCTGTGGTCTGACATCGATAGAAATGCTGGGATGTGTGTAGTCACATTTGGGGGCTGCAGGCCCAGACACATAAGTGCAACTGGGATGTAGGAGACTGAATGATTCATATGCTTTCTTTAGAACTCTTATAATTCAGACAGTTAAAAACTAAACCAGTTGGGCAAGGAGAAAGTTAGTGATATCATATCAAGTCTTTATTATGCTGCTGGAGGAAATAGAACAGGACATAATTTGAGGTGAATGAACATTTAAATGATAAATGTGTGATTTTGTTGTCAGTTTTTTTTTTTTTTTAATGTCAGGTTCAGCTAAGGGCTGAAACTATGGCAACATACATGAAGGCTTGGGAAAGCCATTAATTTCTTTTTTTAACTTCCTCATGTACCAAGATATTTAAATGGAATGTGTGGCTCATTCAATCCATGAATAGTCTACAGAGAAGAAATATTTTTCACAAAATTAATTGTAAAACAGTGTGCAATAGAATACATTGAATCTTATATTTTCTTTGTTTTTCTCTTGTTCAGTTGATTTGGTGGCTGTTTCTTTTCTGTGGACTGGCCGTCACTGCTGATGATTTGTAAGTATTAGTTTTCTCATAACATTGTCACAATAAATTTTCATACCAGAGTGTCAAAGACGAGTATCACAGTAGAGTGTAATAACAGATGGTCTAAAAAAAAAAAAAACAAGCACCACCATTGAGTTTGGATGTTGATTTTGTCACATATTCTCAGGTATATATAATAACATGATATCTCCCTGTTCTGAGCTGCTTCTAGCGCTCTTAGATTATAGACAACTTTTAGAACCGGACTGATATCAATAAAACAGTGATGACTTTTCAGTATTGAAAAACAAACTAGCCCACCTAACCCCAAAACACTTCTAGTTTGCTCTCAGTCCTTTAAGGCCTGGAATTATCTTTATAGTCTATTGGTATGTTTAACATAAAAATGATGTTGAAATTTCAACAGGTGATCAGTACTATAATTTTTCTTAATATTTGCTCATTGCCTGCCTTTGAGAATTGTTTCCTCTTATGAAGCATACATAAGATTCACAGACTGCTAATGAAGCTCCTCTTCAGAGAGATGTCATTCAACATGTTGATGAAAGATTAAAGCCTGAAAACTATAGAGTCAAATATCATTGTTTGTGGAAATGATACACATCAACACTACCTGTCAAAGCCTGCTATTAAAATAACTATCTGGCATGTAAACTTTTGCCATTGTAAGATCAAAATTGTTAAAGTCACTTTATTTTTTGAATAAATGCTATTTTGAGAATAACGGGATTGTTTTAAAAACATAGTATAGAAATTATCTCACATTTAGCTAGGGAATGAAACACTGAACATGCCTGTGGCAAATTATGTTTGGCAATTCAGAGTTCAGTCAGGATGACAAGCACTAGAAATTGAACTAAATATCCTCAGCCAGTTTGTGATATGTGTCGAAGGGCATTATCTGTAATATGAGATCAAGTTCAGGGTCAGAACAGGGACAGGCTATCACTTAATCTCATACTTGAGTGGTTAGAGAGGTCACAAAATCTGATAAAGATATCCTGTCATTTAGAGCTTCCAAAATTGTTGTAACCAGCTTCAGCTCATTCACTTATTATAGAGAGAGATCAAAGTCTGAAGTTGTGTTATGAATTGAGGAGCCATTTAAGTGTTTGAATGTGTGCTGTAATTCATGCATGTAAAGCATGTATAAAATGTTCACCATGATATAAACACATATATCTTTAGCATAACTCAGATATGTAAATCCATACTTAAACATGTAAATCTGTTTTATGATTTAGGCATTGAAATCTGCATTCTTAACTCCAAGACATAAATCTACATCCAGACTCAGATTTATAAATCTACAACAAGACTTAGACATAAAACATTTACATAGATTGGGGAGTGCAGGCCCTGAGATTGATTTTTTGAATTCTTAAACTAAGGACTCATTAACTTCAAATTCTGAGTGGGCATACTCAGAGTAGAGGAAAAGTGTGGAAAAAGTTGTGTGTGTGGTTGCCATGACAGTACTGCCATATTGGATTTTGTGCCTTGAGAATTGGGTGTTTTCAAAACCTAAGGCTCCTAGAAAATTGAATGTTGTTGTTTCATATTTTGCACTTTTGTACAAGAGGCCTATATAAAAGATAATATGTATTTGTTTTTTGTTTGTATATAATACAGTTATTTTTATTTTCCACCAACTATCCATTTTTTCTTTCAAAAGCATGAATAAATTTCAGAAAAAGGGATGCATATTATAAGAAATCATTCTGTAGAGAATAAAAATTCAAAATTTGAATTCATTTGGTTCTGAAATAGAAAAGTCTCATAGAAAAAAGGGAAAAAAGGGAACAATACAGTTTGAAAAAAAAAAAAAATAATAACCATTAAAATTTTCATCACCTTTTTATACTTAGTGATGCCATTTTGAAGCCATTTTGGGCCACAAAACTGATGTTTCTGGCTTCAGCCGTTATTTTTTCTCAGATCTAAGTGTCTAAAAATAGCAAGAATCTGATTTTGAGACTTTGATCATGAGATCTTATTTTCTAGACCCATATTTCCCCTTAGCTCCAGCATTAATATCTACACTGCAACTCAGGTATGTTTATTGCACTGTAACTCCAGCATGCAAATCTACACTCAAATTCAGACAATCTACACTTTGATAGACACATTTGTACATCTGACTTGATTTATCTATGCATTTCCAGTTATCAACATGTAGGACAGTTAGCTGATAATCATGCCTTGTTAGGACTGAATTCTGCCACTGTTACATGCCAATTGAATGTAGCCTGGTTTGTACTTGCATATAGATATACAAAGCTGGATAACAACAGTCATTAAGCATCCCAATCACATGAGCTTTGTCCTTCATACCTGGAGATCATAATATAGTAATCAATTTTTGACATGATCACTCATCTCTATAATCATAGACAGATTGTTATCTTAGATTGGGCTCAGTGTGTTTATCAAATAGATGTAATACTATTGTTATCTTATCACGCCTGTTAGCCTCATGCTGTCAAGAATCTCCTGCAGAGCCTTTGGTTGGGGGGCCAAGTTGTGATATGTGTGTCACTTGATAACTTTTCATGCCATAGACACTGGTGGAGATCTATAATGTAAGGGGGGGGGGGGGGAGGGTTAAAAATTTGTTTGATCAACTGATTAAATATTGAATGTACCAGCACAGAGATTCTTCAGGAGATCATGTAAAATTTTTTTTTATTTTATGGATGGTCACAAGAAAAAAAAAAAGTTATTGGCTGATATCAGCCCTCGAATATACTTATGTGTAAAGCATAATCAGGTTTAAAAAAAAAAAATCTAACCAACTTACCAACCAACTAACCAACCAACCAACCAATCGACCAAACCAGCCAACCAACCAACCAACCAACCAACCAACCAACCAACCAACCAACCAACCAACCAACCAACCAACCAACCAACCAACCAGCCTGCCAGCCAGCTTGTGCAAAACAACTAACAAACTAAACAAAAAAGGCTAGACATCTCTAGTGATATAGCAAATAATGTCACATAGATGGTTTGATCAGACATATGTAATAGTCTAAGTAAATGCATTAAAAAAAAAAGAGTTAATATTTTATTGATTTCCCATAATGTATTTTCTGTCAACAGTTTCTGTCCATCCTTGGCTGTCATCTCCCAGAACTTGAAGTTGAGTCACAATGTGGCAATATCCTTTTGTGAGATGTGAGCTTCAGAAAAGAAACAGAGAGGTTGTTGAGACGGCACATAAAAAAAAAAAAAATGCTTTGCAAAGCAGTCACAATTAAATTTACTATGTAATGGTTGAATGGATCAAAGGAATTCTTTACATCAGTAGAAGGTAGTCACAATTATTCATATTTCAGGGTATTGGATCCTGGCATGAAAATTATGTCTCATTATTTCGCTTGTGAGGGGAATACGAATATAATGCGAATATTTTATGTATCCATGAACAAGTACAATTTAAAGTGCAGAAAAAAAATTCAAACAATATGTGAAGAGTACACAGGACACGTACACATTGACACCTTCCATATGCATATATATATACCTCCAGACCTACATAATCATACACATGTCACACTCACACATGCACAGACGTTCACATGACACAAGCACACACATGCACATGTACACACAGATAGGTAATGATGAGGTAATGGTTGTAAAGGCAAGGAGGGGGGTGAGGGTAAGGGTGGGGAGAGACAGGGGGATGGAGGGAGAGGGAGGGAAAGAGAGAAGATAGAGAAAGAGAGGGAAAGAGCCAGAGAGAGAGAGAGAGTAGTCATTTTTAATCAAATGTTAAGAACACAAAGACAGAACCACTGGTGAAGAAAAATATGGAACTAAACTTTAACTGCATGTATGAGTTTTAGTTTTTTTTTTTTTTTTACTAAACAAAAGTCTATAAATTAAGTGTTACGTGGAAGTAGGAACTTGATTTGATTGAAAATAGACATAGAATTCATTGTGACTGGCTGTGAGAAATATTCTTGATAATCAGTATAATATGCATTGTTACAATGTTTGCTAATTTCATTTTCTTATCAATATTGTCATAGGCAGAACTATTTTTTTCCCTCAACATAACATCATAAAGTTTGAAACTGAGACAGTAAATAACAATATATTTGTCGATGTGCAAGTTGTTTCCTTAATTTCATCCATGGTGTCACCTTTTTGGCATTTGGTAATGGCGCCCCGGACATTTTCTCTGCAATTGCAGCCATCGGCAGTGCCAAAGCTGGTGATGCTGGGCTTGCTATTGGTGCTTTGTTCGGTAAGTCAGCTAGTCAGTTTGGTTTGGTGATGAATAGAGAATGGAGTCAACTCCTTTATCACAGTATAGTTATGATATTTTGATGAGGAATGGCAAAAAATGTATTAATGAAACAGGCATATTTAGTAGAATAAGAATATGGTAATAAGAGTGTCAGTGTTTATTTGGAGAGAAATGGGATGATTAGATCAAGTAAAGTTGGCACAGAATAGTTTTAAGACAGATTCTTTCTTATGTGAACTTGTGCTGTTTTTATATTTCTATGAATTTGCAGGTATTTTTATTTGGCATTTCTTTCCTCGATATTGAAACATGGCCTTGTCACGTATCTTTCTTTTTTTTTTTCCCCCTCCAGTTTTCTTTTTTTTTTTTCTTTGTTTTTTTAAAAATTAGTATTGTGTGGCATGGAAACAGTCGATGAAGGAAAGTTTTAAATTCTGGAAATATTACGCTGCACAAAAATATTTCTCCTAATTTTTCCTGCATTTGATCTATCAGATTTTGTCTTGAATGTATGAAATCTTGTTTTGTTTTGTTTTTTTTTCCTCTTTTGGCGCTTTTTCATTTTAATTTCCTATTTTTAGAGCTTAAGGGTCAATCTTTTTTCTCTAAAGATCTATAAAAGCCATGACTTGGATGACGCACCCTTCACTTCTAGGACAGAAATTGATATATTTTCCATATGAAGGGTTTCGGGGCAAATGAGGCATATCCAAAAACACTGTTTAGAGAAAAATGACAATTTGTCCTCCAGCAGATAGTAATTTATCATTAAGAACTAGAATTTTCTGAAAACTTTCAGGAAGGACAAGCCACGTGTGGTGAAAAGGAAAGTCCTTACCATATAGCACTATCACCGTTCCCAGTATTGAGGGCTATAACTGGAAATTTTTGAAACTGGCGTTTGTCGCATTTTGCTCCGAAACCCTTCATATGTCCTCCTGATATGTGCTTCATTTGGAGTGATACTTTCATTCTTATTTCTCAGCTTGGCAGTGTCTTTGCTTTCTCTGCAAATACTATTTTGTGCTCTCCCTACATCAGGTGCTGGAGTGTTTGTGACAGCGGTGGTGGCTGGTTCCATCGCCATCATCAAGCCCTTCCGCTCCATGGAGCGTCCGTTCCTGAGAGACGTCATCTTTTACCTGGCTGCCTGTTTCTGGGCCTGGTATGTCATGTGGGACAAGAAGATCAGCCAGATGGAGGCTGCAGGTCAGTAGACAATACTAGTGTAAAAGGAGGGATTGACTTTTATCAGCATATTGAACTTGAGACAGTGGAAATGTGGTTCTTAAGAAGAATGCTTTGAATATTCTTTCTTTCTCTGGTTTATTTTTTTTTCTGATCCCAAGCTCTTTTTTTTTAAAAAATATTGTTACATTTTATTTTAAAAAAAAAAAAAATGTTTTAAAAAAAAATGTCATAAGTTTTATATGTTTTTTTTCAAAATTTAATCAGGTTAGTATTGAGTCTAGGTATTGGTATACTGGGCATAAATGAAAAATGAACAAGGATAAAACTTCAAGAAGTGGTGGAAGATTTTTTTAATGCTTTGCAAGAGGGCCAGTGTAGCCAGTAGATCATTGCTTAAACTGTTTGTATAGAAAGAAAGATTTATCACAGAAGTGATAAATAGATTGTGGGAGCCTTTCAAAGAGATGTCTGTTCATGCAGTGTAGGACAATAAACATCATGCTACTCTGTCCAGACTTTCTTCATCATCATCATCATCGTCATTGCCTTTTTCACCCTGTATCAGGGTATAGGCCACGAACAACAGACTTCCACTTTTTCCTGTCCTGGGCACTTCTCACTGCATCTTTCCACTGTAGCCCTCCTCTCTTCAAATCGTGGTCTACCCCTATTTCTTTCTTCATAGAACAGATATAATTTTTTTTTGTAATTCGATTTCAAGCATCTTTATTTAAGAATATATGTATTTCATTTGCTGAAAGTGTCACATTTCACAGAAAACAGTAAGGGACTGTGAACCATATATTAGCCCTTGCCTGACAGGATGCATAACATTCAAATCTGTTATTACAGGTTTCATTATCCTATATGCATTTTATGTCTTGGTGGTGATTGTTGGCCGCTACATCAATCAAAGACTGAAGAACCGCAGGAATGGACCTCTTATGGGTAAGCTTCTGTCTCTTTCCATTCAAGTGTTACCCGAGGCACATTAGAATTTTTGCATAGGTGAACATTTTATCACCATGTTCTCAGATCATGAATGTTTTAGAAGTGGAGTAGCAAATGATTCTAAGTGATCAGGTTCAGATTTTGCACAGCACCTCTTGTTTCTGACAAAGGGAATTAAGAGGCTGGTCAAAATGATCTCCCCTTACACGAGTCCCTCTTTTGGAAGGGGCAGATAATCTGTGAAACGATCTCCCGTTGTATCACATTATCACTTCTGTCTGCGGAAAGTTAATATCATCTTTATCACTTCTGTCTGCGGAAAGTTATATCATCATCTCTAGCAACTAACCACATAAGAAAGAATTCCTGATTCTGTGTATTAGAGAGGTATAAACTTAGGCTTCAGTTGCTTTGTTTGGAGTCAGTGGTGGACTCATGTAAAATCATGTTAGAATAGGAAACATTGGTTTATGCACAGCTCTGATGAAAAAAGGCCAAAGTTGGTTGTCAGTGCATAGGCTAAATGATAAAGAGTGAGACTTGCCCTCTGTCTCTTTGTGAATGATATTGAAAGATACCACCTTTGTATGTAAATGCTTGAAATCATAATTCACTAACTCTCTGCAATCTGTTGATCTCTAACTTCATGACCTCATCATATGGTATTAGCAGTTTGCTTTGCATGGTTTGTCTTCATTCTTCAGAGGCTGCAACAGTTAATCCTGACCTTAGCTTAGATATAATATCTGAGGATACTCCTGAAGATCGTAAATATGCACAGATATTGTTTCATGTTGGTCTTGTGAAAAACAAATTAATTTTCTTTCAATGGTAACGTTTAGACAGTGAGAATTAAAAGATCGTGATAAACCATTTGGCATATCTAAACATTGTTACCTTTCTTCTTTGAAAGATAGGTATACAACATACTTTTGTTTTTCCAACGAGGAAGTATAAACAGAATGGAGAGTATCATTCTGATACTTAGTTCATTGATTGTAATTTCAACTATATTGCACAAACTGTGGATATAGGACACATAGACACCATTCTTCAGTATTTTGAACTGAAAACTAATTCATTTCCTACTAGCTATGAGCAGAACGCAGAACAGCAAGCTATGAGAAAATCCATGTTACAGAATTTTTTATATTTCATTTGCTGTCGACACTGTCCTGCTACAAATATTCTGTTAATCAAGAATGAGTCCAATACAGTTAGACATATCGATTTTGCATGTCAGCATAACACACCTCAGGAGTGGGAAAAACTGGGTGGAGAGAAGAGATTTGATATTAGAAAGATTGAGATTTGCAGGCATAATAAATGCACAAGACTTAGCCAGCAAGGAGAATAGTGAATAACTCTTTGAATCTTATTCCCATGTTTAATAGCAGTATTATAATGGACAATACACTTTCATATGTCTGACAAGAAAAACAGTCCTATTACCACCCTGTTTGAAGCCAGGGAAAAGAGAGAAATCTAATTTTCCATCTCAAACCATTCAAAAGTGGACTCACGTTGCTAATTCATCTTTTTCAATTATTGCCATGCAGTGAGATCAAACTTAAAATTATAACAGTTTATTTATGAATTTTTTGTATTTTGGTAGTGCTGTCTAAAAGAAAAACTTCACAACTTTTACAGTTTAGTATTTTTCTTCTGCCTGCACGGAAGAAAAGACAATACCCATCTCAGGAGTTCTTTGAGAAATTTACTTAATTTTCCTTACTGCTGCCTTAGAAGAAAAATGCTAAAGCTTTGATTTTTTTTCATTTTTATCTGAGAATATTTATGATCCCAGTGAACAACTAGTGATCAAACAAGACAACTGGCAATGCTAATACATAGTTGATTGTCTTGGAAAAGAATGGCCATGTGCGGTTTTTGGAGCTGTTTTTGATCTTTGTTGTTTCTGTTTTACTTTTAATTGTTGTAGTTTATATAAATCAGGGATGTCAAATTTCCTGCTTTAGTAGGATTTCCTACTTTTTGACTGTCAGTAATTTCTCTGTTGGCCCTAAATCCGGTATTATTTACCATTATCATACTTCAGTCTTTTGTGCTGCTACAGAATATGCCATGAACTTTTCCTACTTTTTCATGGAGACAGATTGACTTCCCTGATATGTGTTTTCTTTAAACATTATGGAACTAAAAGTATCAGTGGCTACTGAAGAAGTCAGTGCACAATCTGGAATCAAAGGCCTAATTCAATTTTAATTTGATCTCTCCAAGTTATTGGATCAATTTCAATACAAAGACAATTTCTCCAAGAACTTTTGAAAGCTTTGATCAAGGAAAAAAAAAAAGTCAGATCAAGCTAATGTTCAAATTTTACAATGAATAAAATTGTGTTGATGTTTCAGTCAGATATTATATCATTTCTCCAGTCTATATCACATTTGCCCTGCTTTGTTTTAATAGACCCTTCAGTAGAATACAGTGAGTCAGTTTTTGTTAATGTTGTGTGGGTTTCACTAGATGTGTATGACTGCAACGTGGGTAAATGTAGCACTGATGTATACAATATTATATGATTATGACTATATACCTTATAAAGCACAAAGATTTCTACTATGTGGAATTTTTTACAAGACGGTTTGATTTATTATAATCATCATCACCATCATGATCATTTTATAAAATAGAAAAAGACTGTCCAACCACAACTAACTAAACAGTTTATAAAAGTAAATAACACATATAAATAACTTCTTCTTGATGTTGAAAGTGAAAGCCAAGTTTTCGGGTCAACTTGACTCTTCTTCATCATCATCATCATCATCATCATCATTATGATCATCATTTTACAAAAAAATATCTTAAAATTCAGATGACTGTCCACCGGCATCTAATCAAATACGTCAAAAAAGAGGAAAAACAATTTGAAGAATTTTGAATTGAGTTAATAAAAGATATTAATATCGCCAGCCAAATTTTCTAGCCCAATTATCATTATAGTCATTTTATACAATGTCCTAAAATTTAAGATGGACTGTTTGCCACCTAGATGATTTTTATTGTCATTTTTATTGTTTTATAGAGGGCTACTATAAGGATCCTGAAGTTCAGTTTTATATTTTGTACATTTTAATCTGTGATGAGTGAGGGAATAACCATTATTTAGTAGAAAGTTAATAGAATAGTGCATTTATTCATAACTGCAATAAACTGCAAGTGCCCTCACGTTAACATGACTGCTTGCTACGTGTAATAGAATTTTGAATGAGACATTGAGTGTAGTTCACACTACAGGGATATTAGTCTGTCAGAGTTGCTCTGATTCCGATTTCAAAGTTCACCTTTTGGAAATAAAGATTTCATACTTAGAATACTTTGTTTTTCCCCACATTGGTTTTTTGTTTTGTTATAATTTTTGTTTATGCACCATGTTTGTTGATTTGCACCAATATTCCATATATATTCACTTGTTTTGTTTACGATATTCACTAATTTATTGGAATGGAATGAATGTATACTGATTCACTCCAGCATCCAATGCTATTTGGGACATTTACCATGGTTATTTCCTGAGGGAAAATAAGAAATGGGAACTGCAGTGTTTAGCTCTTTGCTGCTTTCACAGAGTTCCATTGCCTCCTATGATGATTCACAGTGAATAGTTTTGGGAGATGATGTAGGGATGTAGGCTAATTCACAATGCAATTACTGGGATGTCTCCAAAGTATAAAGTCAAGGCTGATACTACTGTGTCGCATTTTTGTTGGCTCATGGACTAATTCCAATTACTTAAGAAACTATCTTAGATCATTCTTTAGACTTTCCATTCCATCAAATAATAGTTTTTTCTACACGTATACCTGCATTTCCCAGCAGGTTTATGATTATTTTATACAAGTTGAATTAATTTAACATTCATGTCATCTTAATGCTGCATTCATTTTTTTTTTTTTTTATTTCTGACATTTGACACCCTTGAAATTCCCTGTAGTGGTTGTTGTGGGGGGGGGGGGGGGGGGGGGGGGGGGGTGGGGGGGGGGGGGGGGGGGGGGGGGGGGGGGGGGGG
>JBCAUA010791681.1:0-14774 GCA_038406235.1 Peronia verruculata
GAAAAAGTGTCAATGTAAATAGGTCAGCCCTTTATCCCGGTATGATCTCGTAAATCATAGCTGAAATATGGCAGGCCTTGCGGCTATAGAAGGAAAGAGCATTAAACTATGGGAACTCTATCCCTGCGTTGTTTATGAATACTTGTGGCAATGGTAAACCTGCTTTATCTCTGACCGCAAATACAATAACACATGATAAAAGCTGACATATAACAACACTATAATGATGAATCAGAGAAACCTCTTTGTTTAACATTGTGCAAACATGCACAGCATGAGTCTATAAGACTGGACACATCTTTGCAGCAACACAAGCACATCTGTAAAAGATAAATGTCAGAACCCGCTAGTGCTTCCCATAAGCACCATAAGTTTCACGGTACTCAACAAACAAATAGAATGTTCACCATCAAAATAAAGAAAATCTGAAGCTACAAAACAATTTAAATAGCTGGTTGGAAGTGCAGACTTATAGTAAGTCTTCTTCTAAAGTATGATCAGCACAACCACTTAACTACTTTACAGAGACTGCCGAACATATTGCCTTTCTTAGACTCTGGTCTGTTCCTTCGGGTACACTATATATATAGTATATATATATATATATATATTAATAGCAAAACAAAAACAACAAACGAACAACCCTTCCCCCCCCCCCCACCCACACACACATACACAACCATTTCAGTTTCGTCGTCTTTGTTTTTGTTCTTCTTCTTCTTCTTTGTTTTGTTTTTGTGTGTGCATGTGTGTGTTTGTTTGTTTGTTTGTTTTTGTTTTTGCATTCTCGGGACCTCCCTAAATAACATGTGGGATTAAAAGTAATAATTATAAAAAGTTTCAGTTTCACCATTCTGTGGATCCATCTCTCCATATCAACATGTCATAGCAATTTCATAGTTAATTTGTTCGCATGTTTTGTCTTGCTTTGTTTTGTTTGTTTGTTTGTTTGTTTTGATAAGGATTGATTTGTAAAATTAAAAAGAAAAAATGCTATATTATAATTATGTACCGTATCTTCAATGATAGATCTACAACTTCCCATCCTAACTTTTTTTTTTATTATTCTCGGAAAACATTTTTATACATCATTCGAAAACACTGTTACCGTCTTTTCGAATTACGTATCCAGTGGTTTATTTATAGGCCTATTATTATTATTACCAATTCTGATCATTATTATTGTTTTTTTTTTGGGGGGGGGGGGGGAGAAAATTGTTTTGCAACCACCGCCTTCTTTGAATCGGGCAAAGTGCTGACTAAAGCCATATTCTATGGTAATAAACGTGTCAGAGATCGACATGATCTCAGTTTAACTCTTTAGTCACAGCATATTTGCTTGCTCCAGGATAAACTCACCTTTAGTATGTGACCAACCTTGCAATCCTAGGAGTAGGAATATCTTCGCTTTAAATGTTCACTTAATTTGGTCAACGGGTGCGTTATTTATCTATGTATTTTTCCATAGAAATTTTGAAGTTTTTGGAAATTTACCTCAAAAGTAAGGTCCCCAGCTCCGCTCTTTTAGATTTATAACTGCTAATGATTCTTTAAAGGTCTAAAATATACAGAGAGGATTTTCAAAATATTTTCGAGAAGACTAGATGCCGGGCTTTCCCACCACTCACATAATTAGCAAATACCGGCAATTAAAAGAATTTCTCCCAATAGCATTCAGAAATTCATAATAATGATAGTATTTGATTTAACATAAATGTATGTACGTGTTCTAGCAAATAACTTATTCAACACAGCATATTTCACACATTCTCGAGTAAAATTATCACTTGGCTTCATGACTTAGAACTGGGAGGCGAAAGGGGAAGGGAATTATGTTTCTTCTTCTTGTTTTTTGACTTTTGACAGAGATCTATGCCATATGTGAAAAGGACATCATGACCTCATCCTATCCATCCCCCTCCTCCCCCCCCCCCCCCAACCAAATAATTTGCAGTCTATGCTGATGACATTTTCAGAATGTCACATTGAGCATGTTAAGACAACAACAACAACAACAACAACAACAACAGAACTACAAGTATTTATTTCTCTTCACAATACTTTTTTTTTCTTCTTAATTTCATTATGTGAGTGGCTAACAAAAGTAATCTGACTGACGGCAAAAACGTTTTTATGTTTTGTTTTTTTTAAATCAGGTCACAGAATGGCCGGATGTCATTTTCGTTCCAGAGTTTTAGAATCGCTCGCTTGTCAGGAAATCCGTATTTATATGCTTACGTCACAGGCCAACGCTGTACAAAGTAGGCCTCTGACTCTGCTCCATGCAAATCACATGGGACTGCGTTTCGGCAGGGGTTAGGTGCACTCACCACATAATATTTATGTGGGTGGGAAACCCTCGCAAAACAAAGAGCCTGAAGCAGGGTGGTGTGTGGTAGGTGGTTCTGTAGTGGTGCCATATGGAGAACTGCTGAGGGCAGGTGGCTTTGAAAGAAAGCGAGAGAGAGAGAGAGAGAGAGAGAGAGAGAGAGAGAGGAGAAGGGCAGAAACAGGGAGAAACAGAGAGAAAGAAGGGGGAAGAGGACGGGGGAGGGGAGTGGCGGGGATCGAGAGGGTAAAGGACATCCTTGTTATGAGGTGGAGAGATAAGCTGCCAGTCGAATAGTGTAAATGTCCTGGTATCCTTATCCTATGACGTAAATTGCTTAGGAACGGACAATGTCGTATGTAACTGTATAGTGAGAACCAGATGAGAGGACGGTTATAACTGTATTACGCCACATCCGAGTGAGAGAGCCATATTACATCATTTATAATGACTATGAAAGAGAGAAAGAGGTGGACAGACAGACAGGCAGGCAGACAGACAGACAGATAACTAGTAAGTAAGTTAGGTGGGTAGGTAAATTATACTTGTATATAAGTTGATATGGCTCTCTGTGCATAAATTGGAAGCTTTTGGGTTTTGGGAGGGGGTGAAGGGGGAGGGAGGGAGGAGAGGATGCTGTAAATCGTCGTGATTAACAAAAACAGATAGCCCGTTTTACACGCTCATTCTCAGAACTTTTTCAAACACTGCATGCTACTTATTACGTTCACTACATGACTTACATTAGCAAAAGCTATATCGTTAAAAAATGTAAGCAGCAGGATGTTGTGGGTGCCCGATACATGATTATGCTCCCTATCAAGGCAGACTAAAAACAACAACAACAACAACAACAAATGTAAAAAAATAGTAATAATAACAGAAAAAACAAAACAAAGAAAGAAACAAACAAACAAAAAGTGAAAAAAGCGATTGCCATTGAGAATATTCGCCATAACTAGTGTGCAACCGGTCTATGAGTATCATACTGATATATGTCAATATGTATCAATCCAGATTAACAGAACAACAACAACAAAAAAAAGCAACAACAGCAATTAGATTTCAGCAAACTGGTCATACCCATTTGTTGGAGCCAACTGGTTACACTAAAACAGATCAACATGCGATCACGTCAGAGGTTAAACTGACGTCATCAAGTCTCCCCAGCCCCTCAACCAGTCCTTTTCAACTTTTCCACCCTGCCCCCTCCATTTCCTTCCTCATCTCAAAGATTAATTAACATTCTACTCTCTGCTTGTCACGGGATCTGAAGACGAATGGCGGATATGACCTCTAAAATACACACCTGTTAGCTATTTAGGACATTCATATTTCAATCAAAGAATAATATGCTTATCGTGTAATATGTAAACACTTTTTTTTTTTAATATAAGTAAACAAAATCATGGCTAGACAGGAAGGAGACAAATGACATATTATGTCTATTGTAATTATAATTATATCTAACAATTGTTTGTATGAACAGAACAACAACAACAACAACTTTCAAAACAACATCGACAACAACATCAACAGCAACACTACCCACAAATAACGCTCAACTTTGCTCTAGTACTAGTAGTACCTCTCAGGATTTCTCCGAGATTGGTGTTGTCACGATCACGCTGAACACGAGGAAACAATGAGAAGAATGATGTCATTCTACAGCCGAGCAAACATACCCTGCAGATGTTATCTAATCGTAGAATACCGAAGGTCTGTCACAATTATCTTTGTTCACCATTTGTTATATTTGTGCTGCCTCTGCTGTTGGTAAGAGGATGAGGGAAGACCACGTTCTCTTGGGAAGAGATGCACTGCCGTTGAATTGAGGAGTAACTGCAGGTGGAATGCAAAAGTCAAATCTGTCCCAAGATCGAATTGAAGGAAGATATCAGAATCTTTACTTAGTGGTTAAAACTTAGAACATGCAAAGAACGGCCACTATGATACTGTTGCTATCGTGCTTCCGATGAAACTGATGAATTGTTTGTCGTGGTTATAAGGCATATTTCTGATGTCGTTGCTAGCGATGTTTCAGCTCATAATCACGGGGGTAAAATGAGTAAATTATTATGGTAAGAGGAAGATTTCTTTTTCCATAAAGCATAAATAAGGCTTTGGGCTTTTTCCAGTTGTGTAAATTTCAAGTTAAATAAAGGAAAAGTGATTTCTTCCTTTTGGAATGCTTATTCAAAAGCCCCTGTGGTTGGCAAAGGAAAGGACATGTAATTCGATTGCTGAAAATCAATTCTTCCTGGGTTTTAAAAAGCTGAGTTCTTCGGGGTCTTGTTAGCCTAAATCGCACGCTCAAACTTAAACTGTCCCATTGTTCGTTTCTAGAGGTTAGTTCCATTGCGCTAAAGGTTTCAATTTTGGACAATTGACATGCACCCATTTTACCCCAACGCTTGTGACACAATCTTCCAGCAGAAAAGGTGGCATGACCTTACCAAACTGTGTATACGGAGGCCAATTTCTGTCCTTGTTTCTGGCAATGACGTAAATTATTTTGTTCCAAAACAGAATAAATGCTCCTGTCCCCTCCCCTTTCTTTTTATTTCCCTTCCTCCTTTCCTCCTCGCTCTCCTTTCTTTTTATTTCATTTCTACGATCGTTGACGTTATGAACTGAATACAAAAGTTGACACTGAATTGCAATGAAAGCAAACTGAACTAGTACAATTGTGACATCATGAGAAGGCTACAAACGTGCAAACCCTTAGGGAAGGGGGGGGGGGGCAGGGAGTCTATTCAAAGCTGTTGGGACGAATTACTGATCCGCCACTAAATTCAAGGAGCTGAAGGATACAAGTCAGTATTTCTTTCTTTCTTTCTTTCTTTCTTTCTTTCTTTTCTCTCTTTCTTTCTTTCTTTCTTTCTTTCATTCTTTCTTTCTTTCTCTTTTTTTTTTCAAAATTGCCGGATGACCTACTTATCATCTTTATTCTGCTAGTAAAATGTTTAAAACTTCCTCATCCATGGCGTAACGCTTCGTCGATATAATTATATATATCCATTCTAAATGAGGCCAAATACACAGCTATTTTAAAGAAATGTATTAACAGCTTAGACAACCTTTATCTCAGGTTTAACATCTCATTGAGCGGTGGCTCAGGATTTTAGGAACAGCGTCCGACCGCTTTTCTCGGTGTACAAATTAGCGAACAGCAGCAGCAGCAGCAGCAACAACAACAACAGTGACAACAACGGGAGTTTATTATGCCCATACCATGCACGGTGGGCTTGAGCGGTTTTTGCACGATGAGCAGTCCCCCCCTTCCCAGTCAAGATATTTCTTTGTTTGGCATGACAACAACAACAGGCAAATGCAAAGAAAGAAAGAAAAACATTTTTTTTTTTCCTGGGCATATGAAATGTGAAACGAAAATTATGACAAAAAAATATCATGAAGGAAAAAAAAAAAAACTTTCGTTACATGTTACACACAGTGTTAACATTTTTCATGTAAAAAAAAAAAAAAAGCAAAATTTGTGCTGTAAAATTACAGTAATAAGCTTTTTTTTTTTTTTCATCTTCTATTTAAAAGTACCATTTGATATATCTTGCTAAAATGCAAAAAGAATGTGGCATCTAAAAACAAAACAAAACAAAACAAAAAAAACTGCCATTCATGTATGCTGCAAAATTACAGCATAGAAAAATGCAGTAAATTATATAGTAAATTGATGATAACTTCACAGCAAATGACTCTCTACCTATATACACACTTTTTACAGTGCAGTTTTCCCCTGAGCATATTTCTAATACAAAGAGCAGGCGTGTTGTTGTTGTTGGTGGTGGTGGTGTTGTTCTTCTTCTTCTTGTTGTTCCTTCTTTTCAAGGCTTGTTTAAGCTCTGTGTGACAAGCAAAGGGTAGTAATTTGGCTGAATATGAAAATAGCTCATTACATTGATCTCGAGTCGCAGGATCGGCCGGCATACGGGGGGTACGGAGTCAGCACACCTGCCTAACAAAGCCCTTTCCAACACCATTAAGTTAATGTCGATATTTTTCTTTTTTTACCCAACTAGGAGTAAGCACTTGGCAGGAGGGCTAAAAACTAATAGAGAACAAGACTCCTGTGCTGAGAGGGAACTTTGATCATTAAAGGTAAGTGTGTCCTTACAAAGTGCTGAACCGTCCAGATGTCCATGATTATATTACATGTATATCGTTTCTACAAACGGACATTTAGTAGCCTTATTTACCTAATCGTCCTTCAATCCCGAGATATTAGGATCATCTCGGTTTTAAGTAGCTGTCTGATTTTGGTGCGAATTTTTGTGGGTAGAAATTTGGAATTTGGGAATTTTGCCTGGACAGCAGCACCGAGACGACTCTTTCATCAATTTGAACTGCCAAGGGTTCGATTTTGAACTGCCAAGGATTCAACGTATACTCGGGATCTCCAAAATGTATTCCCCCTTATGCGAGAGGGCTAGATGTCGGGCTGCCCTACCAAGAGGAAGCCAGGGAACCATTGAGTCACTGGAAAAAAAATGCAGTTTTTACTACCTCCGCGTCCTTCCATCCCCCGATGGAGGACCTGCGAGTTGGGTCCGGCCAGAACCCGCAGCCTCTCCGACATGAGACATTTTCACCTTGAATCAGAGGCCAAACCGCAGAGCCACTGCCCCCCCCCCTCCCTCCTTCCTTAAATCATACAGTTAATACATACAGTATACATCTCTTGCCATCTAAGGCCCTTCAGATATATATATTTTTTTTTAAATGCGATCTAACATAATCATACAAAGCACAGCTGTCACTATTTACGTTACCTCCCTACAGATATGATAATGCAGCTTGCAAGGAATCCCACAAAGAACAACTCTCGCTATTTACATTCCTTCCGATATAATCATGGACTCTACATAATTATAATCATGCACTGTACTACTCTCGCTTTACTTCTCAACTGATATTATCATAATAATAATATGCCTACCTGCAATCGTAAAATCCACACCTCTCTTTATTTACGGTTATATTGACATAACAATCGGCCTGCAAAATAATATAATCATATAATTTTTTATGACTGGTCCGTATTTATAATAGGGCCTACATATATAATAACAGATATATATTATGTACATCAGAATCTCTCGCCATCTACAGACATGTTGACCTACCTAACAGTATGGTCTTCATATTATTATAATCACATTTCATACAACGCTCGTCAGAGAGCGCTACCGCCCGAATGACATAATAATACAATATTTATGGGTCTCTCCCTTTGCACTGTAACGCCAGTGACCTGTATTTTTTAACAAATATGAATACCATTGTCTTGCTCTATCCCATATTCTAAACTTGCCCTCTTGTCAGCTAAACGCTCCTCGATTACTCACGCTGATTGTTTGCAGTTTCCCATCAAAGATGAATGGAATGGTTGATAGACAGACAGTCAGACAGGCGGAACTGCAGCCAAACAGACTGGCAGACAAACAAATAAAAAGATAGACCAATGTGTTTGGATACACAGTCCTCGAACACTCATGCTAGCTGCTGGTAATTCGCGATCAAGGATGAATGGATTGTCTGACTGACAGACAAACAGACAACAGACAGACCACTGTGTCCAGACTCCTTAAATACTCATTAAAGCGGTTTTTCGATCCAAATCAAAGACGAACAGACAGGCAGTCTCATAGATAGGCAGACAAACACACAGACAGAGAGACAGACAGACAGATAGATAGCCTGCAATGGCTTTGTCCTTACACTCCAACACCCCTCTCTCACCTTGCTCTCTACATTCTCCCCCTTACTCCGGAACCACACGTGTTTACCTTGTACCTACATCAAAGCTGGTCACATGCCACAGATTATTGACAGAGGTGGTCAGGGAAGGCAATTACTCGTAGCACTTGTGAGCTTATGGATGGGCATTAGATCGTGGCCCAGAATTAAACATGTACAGAGATCAAGGGAGTGAGTTAGTAGTTTGAGCTGCTACCATACACCGGGGTTAATGATAAATCTTGTAGGTTAAATATGTCCCTGGGTCCTGGCTTTGGTCAGCACAACTGAGATAGGCACTAATGCACTGTCACATTGATAGTCATTTACTTCGGCATTTTTTAGCATACTTTCCACCATATTTTAAGACAGCCCACTGCATTGCTTTATTCTCTAAAAATTGCTTTTTTTTAAAACATATATAAAAAATATGTTAAAACATAGATCTAGATACCGTAGTGATTTTCTCAAATCGGATTTTTTGTTCAAGGAAGGGACATTTTGTCAAACCATATTAGCACAGTAGGACAGCACGGTTTTCCAGCAGCAAGAATGATTTCGATAACACTTACTATTTTTGGCTGTAATGTTTAACCCAGTCCTGTCAACATGGTATAATATACCTCGTACAGAGGTTCGATTCAACACTGCAATTTGGATCTTCCCTGGTTTGAGTGGTTTCCTCTACTCAAGTTCTACCCAGGTCAAAATGGTTTACACTGACAGTAATGAGTTCACAACTGGGCCAGTGCCCATCCAGTCATGTATCTCATCTCTAGTTCCTAGGATTGAAAGGTGCTAATTCAGGAAGAATCTACAAACACTGTTTTAGGGAAACCAATTAAAGTTCGTTGCCTTGTATTTAATATAAGCTATATATATATATATGACCTATTGCCAAATAAGGACTATTGAAATCTATCATGAAAATTTCCACCCGGTGGTGTCACATTCAACAGACTGCATCTTTGACACAACAATGAATTTCCTATTGCTCAAAAATTTACCAAACATGGCCTCACTGAAATAAGCTTTTTCATTCAATATATTTCTTATTAAATAAACAGAAAATAATAATGTAAAATCTGTTTTCCACTTTCTCAATCTGACATCACTTTCATACGATATTTTGACAGGAAATCGAGACTAACAACATAGAATCGTTTTTTTCCACCACTTTAAGAACTCCCATACAACCAACTGATATTTATCGAACAGGGAAAAAATAATATAGGCAATTATTTGATTAAAAAAAAGACTATATATTAATCACTTTCACTTTACCACGAATTTGACAGGAAAACGTATGTAAGTTAAACGTTTTGTAAGTGCATAGCATGTTCTTCGTGTCTGCTTTCTGATAACTTTTACTACAGAATAAAAAGCTTTAGCTTGTCCTACATCATCTGAAAGGGAACCCATCATAAACTTGCTTTCTGTCATATTTTATTGCTGGCTCTTCCATCCCCTATTTCATGATAGATTTTTTCACTTAATTTAAACAATCATTTACTATTCAATTGTCTAAAAATTTTTTTTTTTTTTTTACTGATTACTTTGAGACTTGGCGTGCCCATAACGAAGTCCTTCATTTTCATACTGTATTTACTACACTGATAAGAGAGATCTGCAAAGTGTTATTTTTCTTACTTTGATTACATGGCTTATATAGAATTTTCTCTTATTTGGCAATGGGTCATAATAAAGAACCATAGTGTCTGTTGAGCTGAACTTTCTTCCATATCATGCTTCACTCTGTGTACTAGACAACACATTTTTCTCAGTGAACTAAAAAAAGTTGGCATTTCATTTTTAGGCAGGAAGATACATTGGCTGGTGTCTTTATCTCTCTGTAATTATGTATATTCCAACTGACAAAGAATACATTTTATTTATGAGTATTATTCTTTCATGATCTGAGAAACAGTCATTTCATGACAAGAACCCACCAAATGCGTCTTTCTAACCATAGCAGATGGAGAGTCCTTGTCTTGAAATGACTTCTTAATTCATTGAGCCTGGAGTCCCTTAGCCTATCGTGATCCCCCTGTCTGAGCTCATGACATTTAAACTTAAATATAATCTATTACTTTTGAAGTAGATGTACATATAATTGATTGTGGTGATATACATGGCATGAATATATTGTAGTGTGATTTTATCTTGCCCACTGCTGTGCTGGTTGGTAGATAGGCACTATATGAATTTCGTTTGCCACCCGTGTACCAGTGGACAAGGCCCAGTTGGTAAAGGGTTTTAGTGTAAAAGCTGAAATGACAGGACAAGTTGTAAATGACATTAATATGAAGGAATTGTACTGTATGCACAAGTATATCAAGCAAGCAATAAATAATTCATCTACATCAAGAATCTCATAACATCAAGAATCGTTCATCAAACTACATGTATAGGCAGATGTTATTGTCAGATTGAGAGAGATTTGACTAGCCAACAGGCAATTGCCTTGTACGCTTCCCAGGAAGCTTATAATGTTATGTCAGTGTCTCCTTTGGGATTGTCAGTATAGTAATAGATTGCAAAGTGCTTGTAGCTTGTACTTCTAGGGAATGGGTGCTCTATAAAATGCTCTTTATTGTCCCTATTATTTTTATTTATGAGCACTGTAAAAGTTTTTGCCAGTACAACTGACCTCAATACCATTTCATTGCTTTGTTCATTTGCATATTGGCCAAAACGTACCATACACTGTGTGCCCTACACTTTTCCTGTGACTGCGTCTTCCTTGTGGAGCTGTGATTAAGTAACTTAAATGGAATTTTTGTTGCCCTCATTTTAAATCAGTGTTTGCTATCTGTTCACTTTATTATTTCACCCATGGCCTCGCATTCGCTCGTGCCTATCATTTTTTTGTTTGTTTGTTGGTTTCACTTTTAGTCACGTTAGATGCTTATTTATTTTTCACAGTTTTCTGAATGTCATATTTCTTTACAGATGGTCAAAAGATGATCTATCCAGAATTTCTTTTCATACTTGTGTGGTACACATAAGCCATTTCAAGTTTTGCAAGATAAAAAATACATATGTTTACTGAGTATTTCTGATACACAGAATTTGACTTCCTTTAATCTCAGAATTGAAATAATATTGAACTGATTTGATTAGTTTACATGACATGCTTGATCTGTGCATTTTGCCTTGAAAAATGCGAACAGCCATATCACTTGATTTGTCGTGTAGTGGGGTTTTTCTAACTTAAGACTTTGAAAAGAAAACTGCACTGGATAAATCAGGCAACATTCAATAGATATGTCAGAGACAAACATACCGGCTGCATTACATGGATATTGAACTTTCTATGTTGGTTAAGAAAATTAATTTACATCATTTGGCTTTGATCAATTTCTATGATTGGCAATATTTTTTTTTTTTCTCTTGCCATATAGCTGCTTCAGTTTTTTTTTTGGTCACATTTCAAAAATTGAGGATGAATTATTTCCTATTTTTCATGCAAACAGATTCACATCACTGTATATGTTAATATTGTAAGAGAGGAATGTAAAACTTTGCCACAGCATTTTGATTTTGAAAATGTTTAATGTTTTATTTTTGTTGATTGTTAGATCTAATAGTTAATATTTTTTTTTTTTTTTAATACGCCCAGCACTAACTTTACTGCCAACAGCACTGATTTGCTCTGTTAAACACACCCTTTTTCTCTCTTTATCTTGTTCAAGAGCTTGTTTCCTGTATTACTGTGATTAATACGCTATCCCAACCATAGTTTTGCCATTTTGTTATTCTGATCATTTCTTTATGAAACTTGCTCTCTGTTGCTCGCATTTATTTGGTTGCTTTGAGCCTTATCAAAGGAAGGGATCCTCATCACCATCATCATTATTCCCATGACACAGGCTGTTGAGGTATCATGTAAGAGACAGCAGTCAGGGCTCTCTCTTGCATTTAGTGATCTGCTGTGTACAGCAAGATAGTGAGAGTCTGATCAATCAAAGCGTTCCATGGTGTCCTTCCTCTGCATTTTGCTGTATCTTGTTGCTGGATGTACATTGTCAGTCTGCCTAAACTTCTAAGTGGGATTTGGATTATCAATGTGATTTAACTTGATAATATTTTGCCATGGGATTCAGAGGCATGGGTCCTGTACCACAAACAGATAAGGCAACTGGAAAGATTCCACTAACGATGCCTGCACTCCATTATGAACATCAAATGGCAGGACTGCATCACAAACAACAAAAATGGCAGGACTGCATCACAAACAACAATGTCTTCAAAAGGGCAGATCTTCCCAGTAAAGAGTCCATACTGCTGCTTAGACAACTTTGCTGGGCCAGTCACATCTCACCCATGGAAGACTTGAGATTGCGGTTAGGATAGATTTGTTCCTGAGGCCATGATTTGTGACCAGCCTTCAATGAATATGGTTACCTCGCCAGCTTAAAGGGATGCATGTATTTCATTTCAAAGTAAAGGAGCAACTTGCTTTGTAGCAGTGATAATTATCATATATTTAATGTTTTACTTTTCAATTTAGGCCTGGCCTTGTTCTCCCCTCTCTCAACCACCACCACCTCCACACCATCACAACTGTTTCTCTTTGTCAGCATGATTTACTACACTGCAGCTTCAGAAATCATTTCACTGTGCAGTGCATGTATATGGCTAGATATTATGACAATCACAGCATTCATTCTGACAGAGTCTGAACCACGGCCTGAAACTGGTTTTTCATTTTTTTTCTTTGTTTTGGGTCAGAGCTGTGTTTAAATATACATGTATTTGTGATACAGCATGATTGACATAATATCACCTTTTGTATGTTGTTACTTTATAGCCTTGGATCATCAGTGATGTGTCACAGTAACTGTCATGCTTTCCTATGCCTGTCTATGACAACAGTGTCATTAAGTCTTTTATAGATGTTTATTGTTCTGTGCTATGTTTATCTGTACTCATCGTAGTACAAACAATAAAATCAAATGTTGACAAAATTATTTGCTGTTCAGAGTTGTTTTGTTTTATTTCTTTTAAACCAGGTTTTTGTCTGTTGCGTCATTTGTTTATTTTATGGACATAGCAAGTCAATCATAATGTTTATAACCAGATTTTTTTCACCATCTTTTCTTAAGATTTCAATACTGCTGGCTAAGCTGTAATGTGCAAGAATCCTTAAATCTCTTTCCTTCCAATTGTTCTACACCTTTGCACATCACGAATTATAGAATGAAATTTAACACATATTTGAATTCACCACATTATTGAGACGGTGGTTTTGCGTTCAAATAAACATCTCTGTCTACATACTTCAACCAGTGCGGAAAATAATAATACTTGTAATAATAATATTGCGAATGTCGTAAATTACGGGGGCGTTACATAAACTACTATACATCCGGTATAGGTCTTCTGCTGTACTTTCGGTTCTGGAGGTGACGTTCACGCATGTAGACCTAAGTGATCATGTCCTGGCAAAAATCAAAATTAATATGCTGTGTAGCACGCAGGCTGCCCTCATTACAGCAGCTGAGAGCTGTCTCTCTTTTGGCAAACTTAAAGGAACAAATTTGCCGATGGAATACAACTTTGTCATCTTCCTGCGGTGGCTGTCTTGAGCCCGAGTTGCTGGCTTCCCAGACCAAGTGGGTGAGAGGTAGATCTATCACATCCTCAGTCAAACTCAGAGCAAACGATACGGAGACCGCCAGGATTAAGCCGTCCAGAATACCTAGATCAGGCCCTGCATTGTCTGATTTTCTAAAAGATGTTACAGCAGAACAAACAGAGCAGACTGACATTGGAACTGACGATTCATACCTCGGAGCTCATCTTTTTCAAGGCAACAATAGAAGTGGTATGGAACTTTTAGGATTTGCATTTTTCTCTTCCTACAAACTCACGACAACATTTAGTAGCAGAAATGTTAACAGTTTCTGTAAATACCTACTTTTGTAAATGGTTTTGGTTGTAATTTCTTTTCTCAACTCGATCTTGATCTACTCAAAGTAAAGGCATTAAAAATGATTATGTAGGCTGAAAAGTGTTTGAATGGGTTTGTTTTTGTTTTTGCTATTTGCACATCCGGGCTGCGTGGGAGGTCGAGACCACTGAACCACGGTAGTACTGAGTGTGAAATGAAAGTACTGAGAGTGAAATATTTAGTCTTCAAACAGGCCTAATATTTCTGTGAAAACTTTATTCTTTTGAATGAAAACTTTAGGGGTAGGGCTGTCACCATCGACTATTTTCAGTATCATATTGTTGTTTTCTTTACTCAAAGAGTTGAGAACTATGAAGTGGAATATGTTACAAATCATAGATAATTGAGTAGAGTGAAAGTTCTAACTTGATTTGCAGATGTTTTAATAGATATATTTTCCTTTTCCTCTAACAAACATAATTATACAGTATACATTGAGACATATGGCTGCCAGATGAATGTCAGTGACACAGAGGTTGCATGGAGCATCCTCCAACAAAATGGGTTCACCAAAGCCAGGTCCATGCAGGAGGTAAGCAATTTGATCTTTGTCAGCAGTCAGTAGTAATTTTTTTTCATTTTGTTCAGTCTGAGAAAAGGCCCAATACTATAGAGGTGAGCATGCATGGCTCAGATTGATTGCAAAATGAAAACAGTGTTTAAAAATTCTATATCTCCTGATACATGTGAATTGTCACAATGGGGGGGGGGGGGGGGGGGGGGAGAGAGACCCCC
>JBCAUA010791792.1:0-10080 GCA_038406235.1 Peronia verruculata
AGAAGAAGGAAAAAAAGAAAGAAAAATAGTGAAGAGAAAAAGGAAAGAGAGAGAGTAAAACAAAGAACCCCCCCCCCCCCCCACCAGAAAGAAACAGGGAATCCCTTGCAGCCTGATACTGCTTTACGTCTTGTCTTGAGTCTCATGTCATATTGCCCAACGTCAGCAAAAACAGAAAAATTGCGTGTTGATTAGCGCTAAATTTAGAGGTACAAGGAGTGACAGAGGGAGAAAAAGAAAGAAAGAAAGAGGACGGGAAAAAGGCATACATAGAGAAAAGAGAGAGGGGGAGAAAGGAAGAAAGAAACAGAGAGTATGAGTGAGACTTACATGCAGAGAGAGAGAGAGAGAGAGAGAGACTGAGAGAGAGAGAAACAGAAAAAGAGTGAGAGAAAGACAGAGGCCACAAAAAGACCACCCAGGGGGCAGACATGAAATCCCTTACTGCTTTCAGTCGTACTTTTGGTTTCCATTGATGAGCGTGAGTCAGAATGAGAAATCATGCGTGTTGACTAGCTCTAAATCTAGGACAAAAGCGGGAAACAGAGAGAGAGAAAGAGAGCGGGGGGGGAGAGAGAGAGAGAGAGAGAAAGTAAGGCAGTGTGAGGGGAGGGAGAGACTGAGAATAAAGTAAAAGTCAAAAGGGGAGGGGAAGAGGTGGAGACAGGAGAAATGAAAAATAGATCAAAGTCTTACACCCGACCTAAACTGATAAATCAAGCGACTGGCACTCTGAAGGAAGCACGCCCTGGTTGGCGCTGCACAAGTAGGGACAAAATTGAGCTAGACCTATCAGGATCTAGAGGGCCACATTTTTATAGAAGTATGATAATTTGAATTCTGACACTGGCAGAGATCTCTTCCCGTGTCAGTTATGGACTGCATAACTGCGCGCTCGATTCTTACTGGTCCAAACAGACCTGGGATATTGGTTGTCTTACTTTTTTTTCAAGGAAAGGGACGGTATGGCGCACAATGAAGAAACAGGGTGGGGGAGGGGGGGGGGCAGAAGCGGAAATCTGACGTCATAATTCTCGAAAAAAAAAGGGGGGGGGGAGGAAGAGGAAGTAGAGACATCACAATGAATGGATCCATACTAAACACCGATTTTGCCTGTTCTATAATCGAGATCACAATAAATTCTCTAGTTTACTGTTAAATACCTTAATCCTCCCCCACCCCGGCCCCTCCCATCCCTCCTACCTCCGCTCAATTTCGAATGCTGGCAGTGACCTTACATAACTCACCATCTATTACAGGGTCACGATTTTGCTCCTAACACCATTACTACTACTACGTGTACCGTCGTTCTTACTTACTGTTGCTAATACTACTATCATTACAGTTCCGTTCATATGATGTTATCGTGGCTACAACAACCACTACCATCATGCTCACAATTATAGCATTTCTATTTTATATCTTAGCACTACTACCGTGATGGTTCCAACAATTACAAGTACTTCTTATTGTGGCATTTAACAACCTGGAGCAGTTACTCTATAACACTATCTAGCCTCTCCCCTCCCCCCTCCCCCCGCCTCCTCCTCTTCCTCCTGATTTCTATTATGTATCTTTTTTTGTTTTGTTTTCTTTTCTTTCTTCTTTTTTTTTTTTTTTTTGGTTAGTTTTTTGCTTGTTTGTTTGTTTGTTTTTTGTTTTGTTTTGGGTTTGTTTTTGTTTTTGTTGTTTTGTTTATTTCATAACTGCTGAATGTCATTAAAGGGGTAGGGCAGTGTAACCGTATTGATGCTCCGTTCGTAGATAAAAATCCAAGCCCAAACTTTCCATTCCCTTCCCACCCCACCCTTCCCCAACCTACTTCAGGTTGTGCAAATTCCTGCAACAGGTGCAGCCGTCATTACATCGTTTTTTTTTTTTTTTTAAACTTCTAATTGATTAAGCTCTGTCAAAAGCGTACAGCGTACAGATTTCAGGGAGAATAGCGTTCAAGGCAATTATCAAGATGAAACTCCTACGAAATAGAAGAAGAAAAAAAAATCTCTTTCAATGGAGTTTCGTGTCAAACTACTTCTCACTTTTAGTTTTATATTGTTCATTCACATTTTACACACATTAATTCTTCCACCTCCGGCCGATAGATTATGTTCGTTATGAAGTAGTGAAGCGATGCTGGGCTTTCAGCAACGAAATAGCTTTGGGGAACTGGGGCTATTGAGAGATTTCGCAAGACATTTTTCTCTCTTTTTTTTCAATCTCTCGAACTTACGCCGCTTTCACAACATTCAATCTGTTTTGTGGGGTTATCTTAGCAAGAGGGAGAAAACAAAGGGTGGGGGAGGGAGGGGTGGGAGGGGGGGAGCATACAAGACGCTTTCTCTATCTTTTATATCTTTTGACGTATGTTAAAGAGGGAAAATGAACTGCCCGCTTTCTTGTTTCCATGTTATCGCACTAGTGAAAGGAGTGAAAGTGGTTGAGTAAAATTTAAATAAGAATGGAAGGAGAGAGAGGGAGGGACAAAAGAACATAGGGCTCGTAGAGACCGGGAGCGCACCGCATAGGACTAGAAGGTTTCAGCGTGCAGGTGTGCGTGTATGTATTAGTAACTCTCCTCTCTACGCCCCCCCCCCCACCCCCCTAGTTTTCCTTCACTTTTCCCTCTTCTCCCCCATGACAACATGGCGAGAAGCCAGACCTGTCCTTACGTCCTAACGCACTTTAACAAAGAAAGTTATTTCCTCCAAATGTCAATTTTCAGAGAAGGGAGATTTACTTTTTGCCATTTCATATCAGTGCCTACAACATTCAGTTGAATGGAAAAAATGTCCTCTATGTTGTCTTCAAAGAGTGTGGAAACTTGTGTGCAATTTCATTGAAAAGTCCGTGTCCCAGAAAATGGAGATTTAAGCTTTAAGACTTTTTTTTTTAAACATAGAGAACAAAATGCAGCTAGGTTTTCCCAGAAAAGTGAACAACAGTAAAGAGACTGGAGTGAAGCAACAGATTGTCTTTAAATATCGTAGAAAGTCGAATATGAATAGATCTAAGTGGAGGAAATAATTAAAGTGGGATGTCAAAAAGATGTTTCGTCAAACAGCCTCAGTGGCGCACGGTGTCCTTTCTCGGCCATCTCCCCGCCGCCGCCATGGAGCGCCACAGCTGGACCCAGCACAAAAACCTGGATTAGTTTTACGCGAAAACGAAACGAAAATTAATGGACTGCAAGGGAATGACACGAGTCCACAGGTGGGTGGGGAAGGATCTAAGTTAGGTTGATAGGGCAGTGAGAAAAGAAGGACGGAGGGGGGGGGGGAATGGAGAGCATTATGTGGGCAAGAGTGGAAGGATTTTTTTAAGAAGAAGAGTCTAGAAAACGGCTGGCAACTTGTATGTGAACATTTGCTGTACGTATATATTACTGTAATGATACTGGGAAAGGAGAAAATATAATTTTAGAAAATAGTCGGCATCAAAGACATACATTATAATATTGTTCAGCCACACTATAGATGTATTCAACAAAATTAATATACACTTGCGAAATAAATACAGGTCTAGTAGTGTGTTTGTAGATAGCATACATTGTACTTATACTTGCCTGGTATACTGGTGTCAAACTGACTGAGCACACACAGCATGATTAAAATAGAGAAGACATACACATAATTTTACAAAGACAAACACATAATACTAAATACATTTTTTGTTGTCGCTAGAGATACATTTGTCAACGGCAGTGTTCTCCATTTTGCCTCTTACAATAAGTCCAGAAAAGTAAAATAATAATCTATACTGCAGGGACTTAGCTTATTTCTTTACATAAGATTGTCACAACCCCATATCTATGCAGAAGATTAAAAAATGAGTGAGGAACCTATAAAATTGTCTGATGCAGCGAGATTGGGCATTATTATTAATCCACTGTTTTTTCTTTTTGTTTTGTTTTGTTTTGTTTAACCTCGTTTTACAATTTCCTGTTGCCTGAAAATAAAACCAAAAATAAATAAGCGGCACTCATGAAAAAAAACAAAAAAACAGTGGAGAACAGACTCCGTAAAGCTTTTAGGCCAACAGCCAGTTAAGCCTCAAAGGAATGACTGTTCATAACTTGAAACTGCGTTATAAACTATAATATAGCCCAACCAGGCAACGTACATCTAAGGCCTGACAACGTGGCGTCCCTGACAACCACATTTCATGCCACTATTAAATATTAGGTTTGCCGGCAGTTGAAAGGCGTTGGGAGGGAAGCTCTGGAGACGGACAAAGAGTAAATCTACTGATGAGACGGCTTTGTGCTCGGCCATATTGCCACGTTATGGCAACCGAGGTTTTGATGTCGTCATCTACGACTCTCCGTTTTATAACCCTTTTAGCTGTCATATTAGTATCGGCACTAAACTCAAATAGCTTGCCTGGGAAACTCATTTTGCTAAATGTCTTATCTTTGAAAGTGTCCAGCAAATACGTGGTTGTTAGAGTGGTGCATGTGAACAGGATTTAGCTCACATATTATTATTTCCCTACAATAAGACGTGTCTCTTATATGTAACTGGGTTGTTGTTAAAGATGCTATCTTTTCATGTTAATAAAAATTATCTTCATTGAAGTGTGTTTCCTGGTATTTACAATTTTCAAAAATCCAACTGTTTGCTCTTTATTATTGTTATTATTTCTAATTTACGCTTGTGTGTTGAAGTCACATCTGCATGAGCATTACATTTTTCCCGAAGTGGCTTTCCGATTTGAAAGCCGGAAGGAAAAAGTGGATCACTATTCAGAGTGTCCGTACAGTTTCTATACAGTAAGGGTGAAAACAACTCCATATGAACGAGACAAGCTAAAACAACTCTATGAAATAAAAACACTATAACAACTATATGAACTAGAAATACTAAAACAACTCAATGAACTAGAATACTAAACAACTCTATGGAATAGGTGTACTTAAACGACCCCATAAAAATAGATTCTTTGAAGAATCTATTTCTAGAAATATTTACCTAGACAAGTTGAAAATTGTCATTGTGTCTGCTTGGAAACAATGACCAATTACCCCCCTGTATCATTCTGTGATATTTTATTTCATATAACTGTATAGTAATGTGACGCCCTATATGATTGCTGGGAGATAACAGACGGATTACGAAAGAAAAAAGGTGAGCGATAAATGAAATCTAAGAAGAAAGCATTTGTCTACATATTCGGACATGAAAATGAAATGCAGAACAGAGTTGGGTTGTTCAAGGGTCCTTAGACTGTAATCAGGAAACACCTGGACATGCACTCAACATAATGAAACATAATGTGCAAGAACGTTTCACACAAAACGCTGGTGTTACTAAACTGCTGCTGTTTTTCAGTAGCGATCACGATAGTGACGGAAGGAATGAGGACGGTGATAGTAGTAGTGATGTTGTAGGAGTACTGACTGTGCTAGTTTTGAAGGATGGGGAAATTAACACGCTGGCAATTTGCAATGGTTGTTGAGAGTCTTGCTATTGTTGTCATTGTTTCGTAGTTGTTAATCAGGCGACCAACGGTAAGACGGTAGTTGTAGTTATGCTGATAGTCTTTGCTGTTCTTTTCCTTATGTATATTAGCTTCATTACTATTCTTGTCTTTCATACTGGAGAATGTTTCCTATATATATAATAATACAACGGATAACACCTAGTTGCACACACCAACAGCCTATTTCTATTGTGTTCTTTCTCTTCTACGGGGATGACTGTTTGGTGTCATCACTCGTCAATAATCTTGTATCTAAAGACAAAGATTTGAGGGAAGGATGAATGAGGAAGACAGAGAGAGAGAGAGAGAGAGAAAGAGAGAGAGAGAGAGATCTGGTTTGGATGTGTGTGTAAGAGGAGGCTTACTGGTGGGATGCGGAAAGAACAAAAAATAAAAAAGAAGAAGAAAAGAAGAGAGCAGGCAGTGCACGCGCCTTACGTCAAGTCATATTGAGTTTATCACTACAGGATGAAGTAACGGGGATATTTAATATCAAGCTTATCAAGCTGGCTGATAACCGTGTCGCCCTTCTCTCTTTACCTTCCTCCCTATACTCGTTCTGAAACAATCCATTGCGAATTAAACCTCTCCAGCATGACTGTGTTAAAACAGAAAAATTATAAATGATCACTAAGATTTACTCGCGAAAACTAGACTTTTGCAACGCATGGAACTGGAACAGTTTCGGTCAGTGAAAATTTCCCAGGAAATTCGAAGCGTTTTTCAGGAAGATAAACGAATTCTCAGTTTCCCACTTTCATTATGCCTTATACTTTCCCAAGAAATACATTTCTAGCGTTCGTTTGTTTACTGATTTGTTTATTCCGCTTTGTTTGTTTCTGCTCGCTGGTGTGTGTGTGTGTGTGCGTGTGTGTGAGTGTGTGTGTGTATGTGTGTGTGTGTGTGTGTGTGTGTGTGTGTGTGTGTGTGTGTGTGTCTCAACTTTTCAGTCTTTTTTGAAGAAGGTCTCTCTAATTTATGAGGGAGGCAATTGGTTTTTCATTTCTTTTCTTTTCCTCCCCCCCCCCCCCCCTCTATGACCTCTTCGTGATGTAAAATTTGTCTCCTGACAAATTCTCAGCGATTAGTCATGTGATCTGAATGGGATTCTAGTCTGGAATAGAAAGAACTCCCATGGCGAATGTATGACATGTTATGTATATAAATACATAGGGAAGCAAAAGTATGAATTAGTGAAAATGTACATAATTATTATGACGTCTGACAGCCTGTGGATTTCTGAGGACAATACTCCATTCACTGAATCATCGACTTCACAGATGGAAGTAATCCATAGATCTAACAACAGAAGATGACAGAACATTGCAAGACTCTGACACATTTCCTTTAATTTTAATAATCACTTGTGTTTCAGGGAGGAAGTCAATAGCCAGTGATGTAGCATTTCAATACTGTGGCATTTCAAGTGCTCTAGGCTGAGAAAGTTATCACAATATCATGACGTAACCAACGACATGCGACATATCCAAGCATGGTTATGATTATTCCTCTATATGGCAAGTGACAATAATATAATTGACCTCTTCCGTAAGGAAATTAAACATTTTCCCCGATTATTCTTTTGGAGAATAGCTTTCTAACATTGCTTAATTGGGAAACTTTTAACTCTAGCTATAAAAATATCAAGCTCAGGCATATTTAAAATCTTGTGGAAGATTTCAAACTGAAATAAAGAACAATTTAAATCTATCCTCAGCAGAGATATACGTAATTTTTCAAAGTGAATATAGCTCATTCGTATCATTTCATCATGGGTGCAAAATTCAAAGAACACCATTAATTACATTGAATTACTAAAAAGATAATGGAATAATTTCGTTGAACAACCCTAGTGCTTACAATTAATACCCGTGAAGAGGAGTCACAATGAAGCTATGCATAAACCAGTGTGAAAATTTCAGCAATCCTTGTCCAAAATACTATGCAGAAATTAACTATGCACCAAAGCCTGGGACCGGATGCAGCGTCTTACGATGTGTCAAGGGGACGTCACTACCATAGTAATCCTCCACCTTTATGAATGAGTTACGCTAGACTAGGACCCTTGTCATTTATAACAGAAGTGCCATCATTGCAGTTTTTTTCCTTCCCCCCCCCCCCCTTTTTTTTTATTTTACCTTTCCAACAAATTCTGCATGTAGGTTAGCCGTTTTTTACTATTGTTATTATTATTATTATTATTATCAGACATCGTTGTATTCACAGAACAGTGAATTAGAGAAGATGAGAGAAGAATGCACTGGAGAAGAACAAGAAGAACAAGATTAAAAAAAAAAAAAAAAAGGGAGAGGAAGAGGAAAAGGAGGTAGAAAAAAAAAAAGAGCAACAATAACCACCACGACAACGTCAAAAAGAAGGAGAATTGTATGTCATATCATGCAAAAATGCTAGAAGGAGCAAAGTACTTGCCTACCAACGTGATACGTCACCTCTATCCATCCCCACAGTTAAATGACTATCCAGACAGACAGACAGATAGACAGACAGACAGACAGACAGACAGACAGACAGATAGACTGACATCCTTGATCCCTGCCTTCCTTTATAAACTCCACCCTTTTCCACTGCGCGCTTAGCCCTGGGTCCTCCAACTGCCTATGCCCGCTTCCATCTGAAGAACCATATCATAGCGTACACAGGCTCGACCAACCTCATATTTAGCGCTGCACCGTCAGACCCCATTATTCTGTAATATACTTTAGGAAGAAAAAACAAGTTTTGTTGTTGTTGTTTGTTTGTTTGTTAACCTCCCCCCCCCCCTTCCCCAATGATATTCAAATATAACTTTTCACAATATGACATAACCTAACACATCACTTCATTCAATAAACTGCCTATTATTCGCTATGTATTGAAAGAGAAATCACAAAACTAAATCTAGATTTTCTCTATACAACAGTTTTGAAGGAAAGGCGTTTTGCCAAAGAATGGTAGGTTTTCTGCACTGGGCATGTCAAGGCAGAGCTAGCTATTATTCCCATACCAGTCCAACAAAAGGACGGTAGGCTTTTCGAATATGAGATAAGAAACTGAAATGGATTGGAAGGGAGACCATGTCAAACTCTCGTATCAACCTCAGCTTTTGTTCGGGCCACGGCAGTGCAAACCCATCTTCTTGCAGGCTGTGCAACTTCTTGGTTTACGCACCAAATTACTACAGGAGCACATTCAAGCCTTCGTTATCGGTTCACGCGAACTCAGCAAATGATAAGGGAGAAAGAAAAAGAACAAGGTAAAACAAACGTTGACGCTAAAAAGAAAAGGAAAAAAATACACACGCATATGATATATTGAAGAGACAGAGAGAGAGAGCGAGAGAGAGAAAGAGGGAGAGAGAGAGAGAGAGAGAGAGTACGACCACAACAAACAAACAACAGTGCTACAAAACAAGGATGTTGTGTTGGGGTTTAACGACACATCAGCACGATTAGGGTGCTATATTGTGTCAAACACGGTAAGATACGTTAACACGTGAAGAAGAAGAGAGGAAAGAAAATGGGACAGAAGACAGGAGCAAGGAGAGAGAGATAGAAAGAGATTGAGAGAGAGAGAGAGAGAGAGAGAGGAGATGTTTACCCTGGACTGTCGAGGATGACACTCTTTGGGAGACACCTCATCGATGGCGGGCTTACACCACCTGCAGGAGGGAGCAGAGAACCTACCTATATACCCCGGACCCCCGCGCGGGAGTGCAAAACAAGGAATGATTGTGATGTTAAGAAGAGAAATAGTGAATGTGCTTATTATTCGTTCAGATCATACGTTGTGCGACTACTGTGGTACAATGCCAGATGGCATTTTCTTCATATTCTTTATCTGTTGCTGCGCCTTCTTTCTCTTTTATGTTCGTATTTTTCTTTTTTGCCTTTTTACTTCTTTTTCTCCTTCTTTTACTTCTTCTGGAGGAGGAAGAAGCGAAGAAGGAGGAGTAAGAGAAGGAGGGGGAGAAGAAAGAAGCGAAGGAGAAAGATGTGAATTGCCAAGTGTTTGAGTCCAATTCCGTTAATTGGGACATTACTTGTCAACTTGTTCCTAGTTGATGGCGCACGAAAAGAAGCCTGGAGAAATTCCGCTTGCCCTCTTGACTTTTAATTTCCCCGCAGGACAGGTATTTCTAGCTACAGCCAAACAGAGCATTTGTTCAGCAAAAGATTCGCTCTTTTAATAAACATTTAAGCCATAATGAATTCGCAGAGTTGTAGAGGAGGGCGTGCCACTAGAGAGATTTATGAATTTGACCCCATTCTTTTGAAAAAAAAAAAAACAAAAAAAAAAAAAACGAATGTACATTTTTTAAATTTAAACTAATCACAAAACTTTATTTAAGTGAGGAGGGCAAGTAATCATAAGGATCTTAGGTAAGCTCGCCTGTAAATTTAAAGATCTTAGAATGAAAGGTATCAAGCCAACTACGGGGGGAAAAAAAAAACTCGAAAAAAGGCCTTTTGGGGGGGGGGGGGGGGGAGGGGGGGGGTTAAATTTTGCTCCCCACCCCATCCCCCCCCCAAAAAAAAGATCATTATATGAGCCGTTTTGGGGTTCTTGAGGGCCTCTGTGTGTCCCCCATATTATTGTAGAGTG
>JBCAUA010792013.1:0-14773 GCA_038406235.1 Peronia verruculata
TCACTCTCCAGACTGCACTTGCAAAGGAAATTTGCCTTTTTTTGTTTTCATTTGAAGCCTTTCCCCGCATATACTTATAGCCTACATTTAATAAAAAAAAAAAATATCTAAAAACAGTGAAGTTATATCGAGCCATTATGACCATCAATAAAATTACTCCCCTTTACCAGGTACACGAGATATAGGCCAACTTTGATATAGCCATTGTAAAGAGGGGGGAAAAAATCACTTTTGTTTTGGTCTTTCTACCGGTACGTGAAATATGAGAAACAAAAAACCGAAAAATTCACATTGTAATGAAACTGTCTCTTTTCTGGTAGCGATAATCTTGTTCAGAAGTTTTACATCGCCTGTTTCAAATGAATGGGACTAAAGTGATTTCCTACCCCTCTTTACATTGTTTGTCTTATAGAATACTGTTTGTATTTGGCAAACATGAAGTAACTTATCGGGATTGCTGTCTATTTTACTGAGGAATGACCTAAACAGATTGATCGCGTCCATATTTATTTATAAATGAAATGTGGAAAAAAAAAAAAAACCCAAGTACATAATTATTATAGTTGGGCAGCCGCATGGAATGAGGTCAACTGAAGCAGATTATGTCGAGGCTATAGCAAAGCTAATTAATCTGCCACACAAATTAAAAATTAATCCATGTGCGAAACGGTTATAATAACAAAGACACAATACCAGTGGCTTTGGTAATAACATAAATGAAAAGCAGGAAACACTAAACGTTATTTATGTACGGGCTAGTTGTCATGGAAACATATAGCCATTCTCGTACCCATTCTTTTATGCAGTATACATTAATCACCCCTTCTTGCTCCTATCTGTCCATCCGTTGTTTGCTTCTTTCAGCATTATTACTTTGTCTTTAGCCTGTCCTGTCCTCTTAGAAAACCACCTGCGGGAGGTTGAACGGTATAAAGGAACGAAATGTCAAATAATCCTTTCCTATCCTATCCATTCTTATTATATCCTATACAATGATCGGATGTCGTTGGTGTAATCTGTTAAGTTAGGTTTTTCGTAAGCTTTGCAGCCCTACACTAGGGCTATTTCTTTCTCTCTCCTTCTCTCTCTCTTTCATGTTGCCCTGTTGGACTGCAGCAATAGTTGTCAGAGTATTCCCCCCCCCCCCCCTTTTCTTCTTCTTCTTTTTTTTAAAAATAAAACTGTATTACCTCTCTCCCGCCCCCCTTCCCCCCAACGGGGATCAACCGAATAGATATAGGCCTAGATGTAGATGTGATCATTCTATCAGTGTTTTACGTAAGCTTACTTCACATAAATATCTATTTATCCGTCTATCCATTGTTTAGCTCTTTCATCCCGATCTATTCTCCTCCGTTCTATCTTATTCTTTATTAATCTCCTCTATCTTTTCTTCCTCTGTCGGATAATTTCAAAAATGAAATCTATGATCTGAGGAGGCCACTGTTATTTTGGTAGCATTGTTGGACCTTGAACGGTATTTTTTTTTTTTTTTTGAGCCGGATTAGTAATGACGCTCTGTGTTATGGACACAAGTACAAAGAAGTACATATATTTTCTTTGTCTGCGCATATAGTTCGTTAACACTTAGTTGCCAAGACATGGAGACACAGAAATCAGTTTCCGCATCTGTAGATTGCTTGCACACACATAATAAACAAAATGGCTTCCACAGTTTAAAATTAACTCCAGTAACTCAGATAATTCTTTAAAAAAAAAAAAAAATCGGTCCGAACTGCCGATAATGAATTTGTGTCAATAAGTATTGCATTAAAAAGTTGATTTTGCAAAGAAAATACAGACCTTGATTTCTGACGCCAAGGCCTCTTTTGTAAACTATGGGTACGGCTGCATTGACAAGGACAGGGAGGGGGGTCCTTCGGTTCAGATCTGAAGTTAAGAATGAACTAATTCTTAATCTCCTTGTGGCCAGAAGCTTGACCTTGAGGAAGATGAAATCGGGTTGTAAACAATCGCTCAAAATATCGATCTTTTCGACTAAAATACAAAAGTGGTTACATTACCCTTATTCTCTTGCTCCTTTTCTTGCAATGATTTGTAGTACAATAATGATCAATAGAGTGATATGCGCAGTGGGTTACACAATGTTTAACATAATCGTAAAATATTTTTTTTTTTAGACTCTATCGATCGATTGCTTGATGTCGGAATATTGTTAATGGTCAACACCGCGAGCATTCACAATTGTTCTTTACGTGGCTTTTGTTTAATGTATATTTCATTTTATAATGTACCACCTGAATATCAAATAACCCTTTTTTCTATTGTACAAAAACAGCACAAAATAAAAAGTGCTGCTATCACGCGACAACCCACAGTGTTAAATCTAGGGAATTATTAAGTTCACCACCAACATTCCGAGATTCAGAACAAGTTTGTTGTCCATCTCTTTCACTAAACTCAAACGGACAAGACAGAAACAGTCAGCGAAGGACACAAAAACCCGTGATTGCTGGTGTCAGCTTCGAAGTCAGGGAGAAGGGGGGGGAGGGGGGAGAAGAAGGAATCGAGAATTGAACCAGTTTGTGTCGGCTATTATTCTGCCGTCATTTTTAAAGTACAGTATATACACGGGATTTGGTAACTTCATTTTATACTTTGTCCTTAAAAATTAGGTCAGGAATGTAGACTATCACTGTAATAAGTCGGTAGCATAAGCCATGGGAGTTAAGCTAAAACAATTTGTTACGAATAGTGTTTATAAAGAGTTATTTCCCTGGAATTTGGACAGAGAGATTAATCCTGCTGACAATTAATCCATAAATTAGAATCGTTTTGCCATGTGATGGGTTAAATTGTTCAATTTGTTATTGTACATTGTGACATGACCCTTTGTAACTCGAAGGGTTTCCCTTTCAGCAGTTTGACATTAAGATTTGTGTTTACATTACTTACATCAGAAGACAACCACCTTGCGTTATCATGTTAAGCGCGTAAAGCTAACAAGACCATGCGTGTCGTGTTATTAGTATTTCTTTCTGAAATATGCAAGTTTATGCGTGATTTCTTAGCCCTTGTGTTCACAGGCACAGCTACATAAACGTTTGATATTAAGAAAATGTGAGCAGGTGGTTGAGGTCAACCACCGTAGCTGATATTGATTCGCATCCCCATCCCGGGCTCTGCATAGTTTTTGGTGGCGATAACGAGATCCTGACGTCACGTATTTGAAATTCAACATGGCGGATTACAAGCTTTTGAGCTGGCAGGTAAATAACAAAACAATGTTTCCAGTTTATGCAAGGATAAAATTAATGTCAAATGTCAAGAAAGGGCTATTTTTAGTATTTCCTTCTGGCCACATGTGTGTTTGGCACGGACGTAATTGCATGTTGTAGGGTTTCGCTCTAACTTACGCATCCAGATCATCGTGGTCGTTGCAGGCAGTGTTTGTTTACCGGGAAAAAAGCAGGAAGTGAGTCGATTTTCCAGAGAGCTATTTTTGAGAGTGACATGGAAAACTATGCACTTATGTGGTATCTTCATAGCTTGTAAGTAGAAAAATATAGCAAGCGCCTAGACCATCCCTGTGCTCAATAAGTTGATTTAATCGCACCTTGCACGTTGTCGGTCACTGTACTACTGTACATTACAATTTTACACGCGAGACTGTTAGATCTAGATCTTGCACAACTGACAACTCTAGAATCTAGATCTAGATAGCTATCTAGATCTAGACTGGTAGCCAGAGATCTAGAGATAAAGATCTAGTCTAGATCATCTAGATCTAGGCTCTATATATACTCTAGGTTGATCGAGTCCAGATCAAATCATTCATTCTAAAACTAGATCTAGATCTAGATCTAGATCTAGTTACATCTAGATCTAGATCTAGATATATATCTAGATCTAGATCTAGAGTCTAGATCCACAGACTAAGCCACATGAATCTAGATCTAAATCTAGATCTAGATCCCTACTGAGTACTAAGTCTAAGTCATACAACTTAAGCATTAAGGCCATGCCAAACAATAAGATTTTCTATGCAACGCTTAAACTTAAACTATTGTAGATCTTGAATGACTTGATTGACTGAAAGTCTAGAGATAGGTTCTAGTATATAGACCATCTGATCTAGATCTATATATCTAGATCTAGATCTACAGAAATCTGGATGTAGATCAGTAGTTCTAGATCTAGTTATCCCTACTAACATGTATATCAGGACGTACATCTAGTTCAGTTGCTCTTACTCTTAGGGAACCAAAGAAGATCTACTGCAGATCTGAGTAGAGATCAACACCTAGTATTATAAAAAATTGAATTACCATTGAGTCATTGAGAAGAAGAAAAGGTCAAGAAAACTATTATATTGACATTCATATAGTGGTAAATAGGATGAAATGTAGATCAAGCATTAGGAAGAAGAAGAAAAAAAAAGAAAATGATACAGCATTGAAATTTAAATCGTGGTAAATGGGGTGAAATGTACGAGAAGAAAAAAATCCAGAAAACATTGCCAAATAGTGGTAGTAGTGATGTGAAAGTAATGAAGTAGAGTCTAGTATTTAAGTCTTATTAGAAATCTACAATGATGGTGGGTATTGGGATGAAAATTTGCGATGAATGATGTGTTTAATGTAGTATTAAAGGGTGGTTGGACAAGAGCAGGATAGAAAAAATATCTTGCTGAAACCTGACCACTCCTTTGTCATGCAGCATGACTGGATAATAGCCAATCTGGCAGAGGTGGTTTCCCATGCTTTCAAGTTCCCATAAATAGTAAACTGCCAAGAATACAGCTAGATAACTTTAGCCTTGACCTTTGTCCTATAAGAGCAGTGTTAATAATGGTGGAAGAACTCACCTGGATGTCGATTTCTGCAGTTTGCAGTCGATCAGCGAATTGAAAGTGAATGCAGAGAGATGTGAAATAGGATTGATTAGTGCATACCGGGAACTAATCAACGAGGTCATAGCGAATCATATGATTTGCTGATCATAAACAAAAGTGGTCGGTCCGCGGTGGGGGTTTGGACAGGGGCAGGTTGATTCTAGATCTTGTGTTTTCATAATTGTTATTCAGGTGTAGCTCTTCAGTTACAGTTTTAACTGCCATGATCAGTGTCGCATCAGTGGTACTGCATCAGTGGTACTGCAGTGGTACTACAACTGCATCAGTGTCGCAAGCATTCATTGTCCAAAATTTGGGAATTTCGATTTTTTTTCTTTTACCTTCAAGCCCCCTTAACTCTAAAATTTCATCAACAAAGAGTTGCTGTTTGTATTGTTTTAATGAAAGCACTTGCAAGTTCAGACAGCCTATTAAACTAATGCATGAATTTGTTGTGGCACTTGTTTATTGTGGAAATTTTGTTTCTAGAGCATCGAGGATATTTATTATACAAATTTGAAAATCGTGGAGGAGGATAGGGGGAGGCAGATCCTGGCAGCTATTTTGAAAACTACTGCAGGAGATGATTTTAACTATTTTATTTAGTCTTATCATCAAATATACATGGTTATTTTTGTGATAAAAACAATTGGAAAAAATTCAACGATTTGCTACAGTCATATTTTGGATTTTGCCAGTGGATATTAAACTTTATATATATAAATGATAAATAGGCTTCCCAACTAATTCTGAGATTTTTCATCTAAAATTTTTCATCTATTTCTCAATTAATTTCATTTTTTAAAAAATGATGAGAAAAAGCTATTTATTATTAAAATTTTAAAATTTGTTATTAATTTTTTTTTTTTTTTTAATAGAAATTTTTAGAATCTGCTGTCAACTAGTAATTATCAAAAATCCTGGATTTTCTCCTTTAAAAAAAAAATGAGACCCAAAATTCTCAAATTTCTCAAAACTTGAAATAATATAAAATATATAATTTCATCTCATCGTTTTTATTTAATTTTTTATTTGCTTTGTTGTTATTTGTGCCAAATTTTATGGTAATCACTCCAGAAATAAAAAAAAAGAAAAGAATGATTGCAGATTTGTCCTGAAGAATTTTTAAAGAAAAATACATTTTTAGATTTTTGAACAAGAAAATTGTCATCATCAGCTTTGTATTGGACTTTCAGCATTGAGATATATTTGCTTCAGATACTGAAGTTTCCTTTCATGATTTCTCTATCGTATTTTGCTTTTTCCTGGGTCTGTTTACATTTTTCCTTCTATCACATTGTTCCCTCACCCCTAAAGAAAAATTTTCATTATGCAGATTTGCTTTTTTAACCTGAAAGGCTTTATTGGACCAACATGCCATTATGTTGTCTTGACCTTTGCTGTGACAGATAAATAGTTTACTGCTGTGCTCAGAAACAGCAAAAGATAGGTATAATATACATATTCGGCTTTTACACACAGACAGTGGAATTTAATTTTAGGGCACTTGGTGAAAACTTTTAGTGACATTCAGATGTGGTCAGTGTCTCAGATGGTCAGCCAATGTCCATTTTTGGCATTTTGGCCTCTCAAAATGGTCTTTGTCGCTGTAGCCAGTGGAATATTGGTAATCTGTCATGGCAAAGGAACCAGATTGAGTCAGGGCTTGGATGGCAGTAGACAAGACAATTGTTGACTGGCCTCATCTCATCGCCTTAGAATGGACATTGTATCTCCTTTGATGATAATGTTTTTAAATTACATTCTTAAAAGGCAGGACTTTTAAGAGAAAACAAAAACCCAAAACTGAATTTGTTGAGCAATAATTTGATTTTAACCCTTTGTGTAATTATCATTATGTTTAGAAGTATATTTTGTGATAATATATTGGGAAATGTTGAGATATTTTTACAGATTAGTTCTTCCAACCTGGACATCATGAAAGGCTGAAGTATTTTGTTCAGAAGTTTTCACATACATTTAAGTAACCATTTTATACATTTTAGAAAAGAACTATTGGCAATACTTATAGTGGCATTCCATTTAAAGGGGCACTGCAGATGAAGATCATGAAATCTTAGATTTCAAGCCATTTCAGACATTGGCTTTTTATGTTTGTTTTTGCATTTCCTTGGAACATAATTGTTGTGAATTAATAATTTGTACCCAAATGCTTGTGAGAGTATTTGAAAGATATTTAGATTTAGAAAAGTGCCAATGTGAAGGTTTGAGAGAAGATTCCAGTTTTGAAATGTAACTTTTGGTGTTTTTGAGATTTGTAGCCTTTTCTCAGTATTGATTTGTCAGATGTCCATTAGAGTCATCCATTTCACAAATTAAATTGGAATTCTGTGAGTGCTGTAACATGAGAAAAGCTTCTGTTCACTTTGAATCACAATAGAAGAAAAAAAAAAAGCTATTTCAACCATACACTCATAATTATTATTGTAATGTTGGTCCTAAAAACCTGAGGTTGACTGTCTGAAATGGGCCATGGTTTGTACAGGTAGATTTATAGTCAGCAGGTATTCCAGCACTGTCGCTTTCACTCAGACTCTCTCTTCTCTCTTTACTTTTCACCTTTCATTGAGCCTTTTGCACACATGATCCCAGATTGTCATTTATTTACATAGCTCAGCTCTCTCCGCAAGGTCTCTCCACCCTGTTGAGAGCTGTCTGCCTTTGCTTGTGGGCGACAGGGTTATAGATATACTGTATATATATGGAACAACTTTGGTGTTTGCCAAAGTGAATAAAAGTGATCGATTATTCATTTATTTCCTGTCACACCTTGAAAGTTCAGCTCTGTTGACTTCATTATTAAATACTACTCTCACTCTCAGATTTCAAAATGAGGGATCATAAATCTTCTATTGGGAGAAATAAAAATTATATATATATATAGATAAAAGTATTTGGTTGAATAGCACTGGCATTTTTTGTGAATGATGACATTTGATGAGTCAGAAAATTTGCAGATTGAATTTGAAGCATTCTGGCATTATTGAACAGAGAACTCAAGTTTGATTGAATAGCTTTTGGAGTGTCCCAAATGTGTTCCTTGTAAAACATCAAAATTTTTATACTGTATATGTGCACCTCATTGGGCAGTCAATGATACATTAGGAGAGAGTATTCTGGTTGTGTTCAGATCAGGGCTAAGTGTAATTTTGTATCATGATCAGTGATAAGCCAGCGTCTAATGAAATATTTTGATGTTCTGTTTTGGAGGGTATTACTATGGAGAAATGTTTAAAAAATTAGTTACTTGGTCAGAAACCTTTTTTTTTTTTTTCCCCCTTATTCATTGTCAGTATGCTAATCAGTTTTCAGGCTGCATTAGTGATGGTTTTTACAACATAGGTGAGACCAGTTTTAGAAATTGTATAGTAAGGAGCCTTAGAATTAGAAGTAGGAGAAAATTAAAGTTGTATATATTACAATATTTTTCCCTGCAGTACTTTTCAGTTACAGAATATTTTTGTACTTTTTCTCTTATGGCATAGAATGCTATGCTTTTCAAGCATATAAGGCTATGGTCCGTTTTATTCAAACAGATGTGATTTTGAAGAGTTTGCATCAGAGTTCAGAGTCATTGTTTTTGAAATGTTCAGTGTAGTAGTAAATAGATATTCATTTACATATGAATATGTTGACAGGTTTATATCTCTAGAACCTCTCATTAGCCCTTTTTTTTTTAAACTGCAATTGAAAATGTTATTAATACTGTGTATTATTAAGAACTTGACAAAGATTACATGACACTGGGTTGCATTGGGGGATAATAACAAATCTTGTATGGAATTAAAACACATTATATATAATGCTGGAGTTTATTTTTGTTATTTTCTTGAGTTTGCATCATATGTTATCAGGCCTGAGATTACATGAAGCATTGCAATGATCACTTTTTAACTTAATCTAAGCATTCAGAGTTAAGGCGACACATTTAGAGGGTTAATGGTTTGCGTCTGAATTTTTTTTCCCTGATATCATGATAACAGAGCAAGCCAGGAGATAGTTTATCAGTATTGGTTAGGCATTCATAAAATGAGAAAACTGTGTCCCACTTTGGATTGGGCGCACAGACCAAGGCCCAGGCTCAAATTTGGCAGAGTGTATCATGTGCAATTAGATACAGTATGCCTCTGTGTATTAGGTAATTAGGTAGATATTTGCACGGTATAGATGCTGCTCTGAGCTTAGTGATGCAAGATGGATGGGTTTATTGGTGGGTTTATATTCTGAGGTTTTCTATATATTATGTGGGGAAAAAATCCCCACACATTTTTAATTTTTTTTTTTTTTTTTGTGATGATGTGAATTCTATGCACCTGGTCTGTAGTGCTTTGACATTTATGTGATACTGTTGCTACGTGTAGCGACTACCGTGTGAAATACTATTTATGTCACTCAACATCTTTGCCGTCTATAGGTAGACGGTCGGCCTTTCTAGTAAATTGCTTTGCTGTTCATAAGGTGGTAAGGCAAAGATTTTAGTTGGTGTGTCATCCATCGTAAGAGCAATTCAGTTGAATCAAGTTTGATACTAACATAGGTTTGCTCTTTCATGACAAAGATTTCATGCTTTTCTGCCTCTCTTATGTCAAGGTGAGAGTTTTTGTCAGCTGTAGGATAAAAACAAAAAAGATTTTCTTGCTAAAATTTTTTTTTTGCAATAGCCAGATTTAGATAATATAGGGATTTCAAATCCTGGCAGCTGATCAGCTTCTTCATGACAGAAACAGTGAAAGAAAAGGTCAAGAGTGGGAGAAAAGATAAAAGCATGAGTGAGGCTGTGTGTGAGAGTAATTTAGAGTTTTACACTAAACTTATAATTTTACTAAACATACATTTATATTGTTATAGTTATCATGTATTTATCAGGATCTGATGACTTTATTCTGTCATGCTCTTTCTCATTTTGTTGATTTCATGGACAAAATGTTCACACGGGATAGCTTTGCTGTGCAATATGTCATAGTAGTGATTCACCGTGGAATGACATGCGCTCCTGTGCTGAGTGACATTTGGGACATGACAGCCCTGAATTTTTTATTTGAAAATGAAGAATGAACTACAACAGTAGATGTGTGTTAAACAGTGAGTAGTGGGATATGATTTTAATTTTTAGTTTAATCTGCTAGCACTGTGTGTGTAGAGCTGATTGCTCAGCTTTTCAAATTTATGTAAGTTTGCAAACAAGGTAGACATGTAGGTCTGAATGGAACATTCTTCAAGAGAAGAATATGGCTCATGAAACACAAGTTGCATTGTGAGAAGAAAGAATGAATGGGTTTATGTTTAAAAATGATTTTCATGCTTTTCCTTGATAAATTGCTGCAGGATATTAGGCATTTTGTTTTGGTGTGTCTGTTGTATTTTTAGAGTGACGAGACAGAAAGAGGAACATTAATGCAATCAGTCATTCTGCATCACTCATAGAAAGGGCATGTGATCACTTCAGTATTTGCTTCCTTGTGTTGTTCTAGTTGTTGTTGTTGTTACATCAAGATTGATTTTGCAGCCGAGGTGGTGGTAAATGTGATAGAGTTTTGTCCTGAACTGTTACATTGGCATTCAACAAGCCTCATGATTTTCTTACATTCATGAAAGTGACTCGCTGTGCACCTTGAGTTTGCTGTATCATTATTGTGGAAAACTGCCTTTTTTTTTTTTTTTTTAAATGAGCAGCTGATTATCATAATATTATTGAAAATAAGTAGTGCCTGTATAATAAATAAATACCTATTGCTTTTGCAAACTGGAAACCCACAGCTTTGTCTGTCCACACAGCTGTACTGCTGACCAGAAAAGTGATCAGGATATATAGTGTACAACATACTAGTGAGGTTCATTTGGGCCAGAAAAAAGCTACATGTTGAGTTTGGCCTTTCGGTGGCCTTTTCAGTGCTGCAGGAATGTATTCACAATGAAGGTAACAGGAGGATGTTGATGTGTTGTTCTCACAGTGGAGTAGGAGGAAAAATATGAAAGGAAGGTAGGATTGAAAGTGTTGAGGCTGGATATAAATTTAATTTGGGTGTCTTGTGATCATAGGCCAAATGATGAGTTGTTTGATCTTTATAAGAAACGACATGGCATTAAACAGTTTGACAAGAACAACTGGATAGAGCGCTATTCGTTATTGACAGTTCACTTTAGTCCCATGCCAAAGATTCTACACTGAATAAATAACATGAATGTAGGTATAATCAGTTTTGAACTAGCAGCTTATTGAACAATCTCACATACTTTTGTTTCTTAAGAAAGTAGAGATCTTAAATCAGTAAATTGACCTGGGATTATAGCATATAAGGTCAAGTGAAAAGCACATTGTATGTACATTTTTCTGATTAATGAACTGATACAAAGTACAATGTAAAAAGTAAATGCCGAAAGTCAACCGAGACTTAAATTGGATTGATTACACCTATGTATTTTAAAGGTAGAGAGAATACTGATTGGGACTGCTGAAAGAAAAGTAAAGGTTATATATGCTTGTGGGAGGCCTGGATCAAGTGTATCTTCCCCTTTGTGCAGACAGTGTGCTCATGCACTTCTGTTAATTTATGTTTTCACCTTCTACATTGTTGTACAAGAAAAGAAGAAGAACAATGCAACAAAAAACAAAAAAAAGAAAATGCTCAGGAGATACATCATTTGCCTGCTTCTTGAATCATTGGAGCTGAAAGCAAACCATGTGTCCTGGGATAACCTTCACCAAGATGCTGCTGCTGCAACACTGGGTGGGTGGGTGTGGCCAAGCAACAGGAGGAAACAGATGGTGAAGATGAATGGATTCAGCAGAAGAAAAAGAAAAAAAAACAAGGGAGGTGGTGGAGTAAAAGAGAAGGGAAAGGAATGCAGTGGTGAATATAGTGACTGGCAGTGTGCCCAACTGATTACTTCAACTTGCTTGAGATATGCTTCTTGCTCTGTGTTCTTTTATGAACAATTAGATTAGAGATGTGGTTTCGTTCCGGTATGTATATTCAGCTTTTGCAGAAAGTCACTGTATTGTGATATAGATTTTGTTGTCTCTTTTGGGAAGTGTCACTTTTGCATTTATGTACACATGACAGATACATGTACGTCAAGTAGCCGTTTGCCTATTGCTTGGTTTGTTGGTTTTCACGTGGGAGGAGATTAGATCAGTAGTAAGTAATTTAATAGTTAGTAGTAAGTGATTGTTTTGATGTGTAGGGAGCATTTAATTTAGTCCCCCAAAATAATATATTTTTCAGTGTTTTCTTTCATTGTTTTTGAAGCGCTAAATTTCTGTTTACACTTGGTCAAGAATTGGGCTTTTACATTGTATTAATTTTTGCTGTTGGTATTGTGTGCAGGGTCCAACGTGATGTGATATGATGCTGTGTAGGTTTCATGGTTTCATTTCCTGTTGTTGTTTTTTTATTTAGAAACAATAGAAAAGCTTGTTGTTGAAAACTGAAATAAAATTTAAAACACTATTGTGTTGTAGAAGAGAAATGTGGCAATGAGTTAAAACCTAGTCTCAGAATCAATTTTATCCTCTAGATTCTGTAGCTCAGCTTCACCAGCTTTATCAGCCATATGTTTTATCTAACATTAAAGTTTTGTAGCAGTGTGTATTGTGTAAGATGAAATCCAGCACCACAGCATTATTGTTTCAGCCAATGTGGAGAGGAATTACAATTATGTAGAAGAGCGCTCTTTTGTGATTTTCCTTTCAAATGGACGTCTCAGATCTCTTTGGTTTCACAGCTGAAGTGTGAGTGTCATTTTAAGTATTGTATTTTTGATGTATTTGGACTGGATTGACTTTTCTTTTCATGAGGGGATTGACAAAACTGGTCTTTTCATATCTAGTGAGATAGTGTGTGGTCATTGATTTTTCAGCTTCACCTGGAAAATTTATTTTTAGGCAGACTGAGTTGATTTAGGTTGGGATTGGAAATTGATATTTTTTGTTAGTGTTTTATGTAATAGTAACTTGTGCAATAACATTTCAGTCCTGTTTGTCCACCATTATATCAAGTTATAACATGTTTTTTTTTTTTCTACTGTTTTTTCACAGATTTCCAAATGAATTGTGATCTGCCTTCTCTCAGCACGGGTTTGGATGTGAAAGTTGTGCACTGTAGATGTGGCTCATCATTGCGGACACCTGTGGTTTGTTGTAAAGTACTTAGTGTGGAAAGCTGAGGACCCAAGTGTTTGAGGCTGAGGAAATAAAATAAAAGCAAGAAGCCATTGTGTTCTGTTGAGAAGGTTACTTGACTGTGGTGGTCATTTAGGTGTCTGCTTGAGTAGTTGACGGGACAAAAACTGGTGCTATTTTTTTTTCAAATCGCTTATGTCAGTGACTTTGACTACCTAAGGAAATGGCATCACTGAGTGACTTCCTGGAAAATGTGATCACGCAGGACACAAAGCGGCGCCTGCAGACCCATGCTGAGCTGATTCCCTTTCTGAGCGACCCTAGAAGCTCCCTGGAATGTGATGACTTCGATATCGACCAGATGATTGAGGGATTAGCCAACTGGGTCAAAAGCAGTAACTTTAAGGTGAGTGACTGACTGTTTTTGCTAGCTTTGCGTCATTTTTGTTTTTGTTTCATTTATTTAATTATTTTTTTTATCAGACATCAGGCCAGGAAGAAGGTCAGCATCCATTTAGCCCGACGCTGTGTGGCTATTTTACTTCCTTTCTGTTTTTATCCACCAGATTAATTTTCTTTGCTTTATTATTGAAGGATTTTTCAAGGAACTGGGAAAAAAAAAACACACACACATTTTCTTTTCTTTTAATTAGTTTTCAGTGCTTATTCATCGGTTCTTATGGGTGAAGAAAAAGGGCAGTAATTAGACTGGTGAAAAATGTGTGCCTGAGAAAAGAAGCAAAGAGTCATAGACTGGAAAATCCAAGTAAAAAGTGGTTTCTAGCAGAAGTCTGTACTGATTACATGCTCTTCAGGAGCCATCAAGGTTGAAATAATTTTTCCAATATCAGGGCCTTTTTCTTAGGTAAAAACACAATTATCTTCAAATGATGAAGTAAAGCCTGTGTGCACTTATTGCTTATATGAACTGTCCTTTCCTTCCTCTTCGTGTTTTTTCCAGATTCCTAATGCGGCTTAATTATTTACAATTACATATGTATTATTATATGCTCCTAGATTTTCTGCAATTTTCATAATTGTGAGTGTTGTTGCACATATATGAGATCTAGAGAGTAGTCCTGCATTCATAGGTTTTACCAGGTTCCTGTTTGCACGGAGCAAATCCGCGACTGCACCAGATAGCAACCAACGGCAACTAAAATACATCGCGAGCTTAGTTCTTTGTTGTCCTTTCTCCATTTTGGGTGATTTGAAGATGTATATGTCATGTGAAAAAGGGATAGCAAACCTATCATATTATCATATACTGTAGTCATTTCACCAATCACTTGCCCAGACAAGTATATTTTGTAAATCATATTGTCCTATCTCCTATGTACAAAAACAGTTGCTAAACACACCTCGTCAATTTTCTCAAAACGTGAAAAATTGAGATAAGGCAACAGAGAACTGAGCTGACGACATGTATTCTGTGGTTTTATGATGTTTATTTTGCTGTGGTTGGATATGTCAGCATTATGATATGTGTCATGAGGATTTAATTGTCTGTTAGTGTTATTGGAGGTGTGTCTTTGGTGCACTTAGCAAATACATGAACTAATATTCCAAGGTTGATGGTAGCAAACTGCGTGATTTGCTGGTTTTCCTACTTACAGATTAGGTGTATGATACTGCTATTGTCTGTTCCTTTCCTTACGCCTGCAGAGAATACTTGTGGAGAACGGGGGGGGGGGGGGGGGGGGGGGGTTGAACAAAAGTCTCTTTTTGGAAAGCTTCAGGGCGTTCTTTCCTGAAATAAAAGAGTTTCTCAAACA
>JBCAUA010792234.1:0-29421 GCA_038406235.1 Peronia verruculata
GTCTGTCTGTCTGTCTGTCTGTCTGTCTGTCTGTCTGTCTGTCTGTCTGTCTGTCTATCTATCTATCTATCTATCTAATCTATATATCTATCTATCTATCCACCTGACCTCTTGATGCTTCCATGATTTACCCCCTTCTCTCTCTCTCTCTCTCTTGTCTATTCAGTTTGAACCTTTTCGTTCTTTCAACTTCAGTTGTTCCCCCCTCCCATCTTGGTTTATGTTTGTTTGTTTGTTGCTGTTGTTGTTTTAAATTCCCCCCGACTTGTTATCGTCTTTTATTGAGAACCTTTAGCTTCTCGTTTTCATTATATAAAAGGCTTTTTCTTTTTTTTTTTTCCTCCCTTGTTTTTTGTTATTTTAGGAGGAAGTACCATGTTCATAGGAGACGGTAATTTGTTTTTGCTGTTCTGGGCTTTTTCTTTTCTTTCTTTTTTTTTTTTTACCGGCAATTGCCAAATTTTAACTTATGGTATCTTCCCTACCTTGTTTTGCTTTACATCCGTATCCACCCATATCCCTGAATCCACTTGCACTATAGTCTGAGATAGTTGTCACAGAAATAATGCTGTACAAGGGAACTGTATACAAATTACTATGCATCTGGTTATTAAGTAGATTTGCACAAAATGTTAACTCAGGCATAGAAAAAAACAAATGAGTTTCATATCTATGTGCAAGAGGCTAGGATAAGATAAGATAAAAGTTCATTGTCCTCAGAGGGAGGTTTCATCCACAGTTTATGAGATATATACAATATTATTACATACTAGAAGTGAACCTATGGTCTTCATGGGAGATTAATTAACAATAGGTCAAACCGATACTGCCCTGCGATTCAAAGTGTATGGCAAGCGTGAGCACTTGGCTGGTATTTTGGATGACTAAACTGCATGTTACACAAAGAAAACATGTTTATTGTTTCAATTGCATCAGACATACTGTTCGGATCAAACACTCACAAGTTTACTATTCAATTATTATTGCCTTTTTAGAATAACATCAAATATGATAGCCTTTTTTTGGGAGTTATGTAAGTAGAGACAATGTTGTGTAATAGTGTTGTGTGTCACATTTCATATTGATAACATTCAGTAGTTTTCAAGTCCATAAGCCTTTATGGCTTTTGTTGCAGATTTATAGTACATGTACAGATGTGAGATACATTAATGCTTACATGCTGACAAACATATTATGAATTGCAGTAGAACAAGGCAGGCTGAAGAAATATTCCAGCTTGATCAATGTATTCATGATGGTCAAAATTTCAGTTACACTCACCACTGGTTTTCATGTGCAGTAGATATTTTAGTCAATGATAAATTGGCTATAAATCAGTAATGAGAGGCCAAATTGTCAACTTTAAAACATTTTATTCAATTAAATCACAATGGGCAAAAATGAGACAGTAATTTATAAAGCAAAAGTCAGTGACGTCAAAACATTCATGAAATTCAAGGATTATGCAAAAAATATTAAACATTTAGAAAAATGGACAAATTAAGAAAAAGCCATCAAATCTGTGAGTACCACCTATGCAAAATTCAACAACAGTCATCCATTCTAAGTTTTGCTCACTGAAATTTTCATTGTCTCAGAAAGAAGTAATGTCCAAACTATGTAACAGTGGTGTTGCAATTGGAACAATTTAGCTCTGGAGCCATGTTTAAATTTTGTTGCCAGCCTACAATGAATCGGGTTACGTGGCCTGTTTACAGGAATACCTTGGTGCATACACAACCACAGACATTGGGCCCCAGCAGAACACAAAGGATGAGAACCTCTGTGATAATATATGCATTCTCAACAACAACAAATAGAGGGACATTGTCAAATAGAGGCGGCAATGTTTAACCAACTGAGCAGTGTTTGCCTGCAGGTCCGCTTAGCACAGTGGGGCTAGGGGTGTGACCAGTGGCAGGCTAGTGCAGGGGATTGTTTGTGCTGTCAGTATTGTCAGCAGGGAGGTGTCACAGAGCCCTGTGTGTGCATGTGAGTGTGTGTCTGTGTGTGTGTTTGTATGTGTATGTCTGTGAGTGTGTGTGGACTCGGATGTATGTGTGCCATGGGTGTGGCTGTATGTCGCTGTGTGTGTATGTGTGTGCCTGTACATATGAATGTATGCATGTGCTCGTCCATGTATGTCTGTGAGCTAAATGGTATTTGGGGGTTATTCATCACAGCCTGTTCATGAAGATATTCAAAAACATCCACTTTAAAGGTTCCAAAGTTTTGATGTTTATCAGTTAATGGTCATCTTATGTGAGTGTCCAAGTTGGGAATAGACTCAGACTTCCAGTTTATATCCTCACTGATTCCTCAGGTGGCAAAGAAATTAAAGAATGGTACATTTGGTCTGGGTGACACCCTGAAACATATGTGTAAAGAGAAAATCCTTTAACTTTTTACTATATTTTAAGATAGTTTTCTCAGCAAAACTATCCCGCCATTGTATATCGGAAAGAGAAAATCCCATCACCTTTTACTTGTATTTAAGTAAGTTACATGGCATTGTATTTTGAAAAGAGAAAATCCCATAATCTTTTACTTGTATCTGAGCAAGTTACATGGTATTGTATATTGGAAGAGAAAATCACATAAACTTTTACTTGTAACAAAGACAGCTTCACTGAAAAACTATCATGGCATCATACATCTCAGAGAGAAAAAAAGCTCTGTCACTGTTAACTTGTGTCTAGATAATTTTCACTGCAACACTTTCCAGGCTTCTTAACCGAGGTCTTTAAACTTAGGATGAATATATATTTAGAACACACACTATTGGTATATTATAAATACACCTTGCAGTTTAGTCTAAGGTTGTGTAGGAAAGTGTAGCATCCAATTCACTGAGTATTTTATGCCTAACATAATTTTCACAGCAAAAATATCCTAGCATCATAAAAAAAAGTATATGATAGCTTGGTTCCCAAAAGGCAGTAATGTGGACATCGTTGGAAACAAACTGTCTTGATGTAGTATAATTATACCATGTAATGTCGTCTGTAGTTGAGCTACCTAATGTTAGAAGCCAGATGAGCTTTTGATAGAAGTAGTGTTGATTATTATGGCTGTGTGTTTATCTGTCTTTGTCTATCTATTTTACTAATGTTTTTCACAAATGTAGCAACCCCTCCTCCTCCCCCCTCCCCACACCCCACCCCCACCCCCCACCCCTTTTTTTTGCTTGTTCTATCTACTCAGAGGTATAAACTTGATTACATATTCATGTACCCAGCAGTTCCTGCAGTGTCTGTCTCAGAAATTGACTTACCTAGCAATTGTTTTGGCATCCAGTCAGTTTGGAACTTTTATTTATTAGCAGTGGTCTTTGCCCAGCCCTACCCCAAACCATCAGTTGATTACATTGTTTCATCAGTGTGGAGGAATACTACAACATACATATTGAAATATACCTCCTGTCAAGACATTTTATATTACATACATATATGAAATGGTAACAAAGTCTTATTAGTCCTCTATTGCCTATCTCGTCATCATTTTTAACCCTTGAGGTGTCAGGAGAAACTCCCAGAGAATAAAGCTCCTGTAATGATCTCTAGTCATGTTCCAGTAATGACAGTTTGGGCATGGAGGCTGTCTATGAGTTAAACAACTACTTGCCTACCGTAGTGGATGTTGCTGTTGAAAGCGATTTCAGTACCAAATTTAATGAACTTTTCTTTGGTCTCCTTGACACTTTTAGGGTAAGAATGAGACGATAATGCCACTTCAAATCAATATGATAGTGTCAATGTCTACACTGGGATCATCTGTAAGATCTTCACATTGTTATTAGTTAGAAGTCTGAAGTTATTTTGTCAGATAAAATGTCAGTGCTTTAAAGCTTGTCTCTGTCATATATGCAACACTGGACTTTTGAGGGTTAGCTTATGACATTGTCCTTGAGTAGAAAATCTTGCTCTAGTATATGACTTGCGACCAGGGCAAATGAGTCTGAAGTCGAGCCAGGCAACGAAGATATGCGACTGTTTTTGGTCATTTTTAACTACTTTCCCACTAAGATACTAATATTTTTTTTTTCACAAAATGTCAATTTAACCTTTTTTTAATCTGAAAAAGAAAAAAATATTTTGGTATCATAGTTGGAAAATAGTGAAAAACAGTAAAAAACACAGCTGTGACTTGAACTCCCCAGGCGCGACTTGCGACTCATTTGCCCTGGGTGCAAGACATATTAACTCTCAATTTTTAAATTTTTTTTTTTCACTTAGGAGGCAAGTCCTTTTTTTCCCTTGCTTCTTCCCTGATACAGAAATTTAGATGACAATCTCTCTGTCAAGCCACAAAAGGCCTGTGTCTTTCACCTATCTAATAATAACTTTTAGCAAACAATATGACAATTGTGAGGATAGAGCCCAGCTATTTAGGGATTCCCACACCTATTTAGAACTTCACAGTTGTAAATGAATACAGTCGGGAGTACATTCTGATGGCTTAGAGTGGGTTGAGCATTGTATCAGCAAGTGTCTGTTTTTTCCCCATTGAAACCACTTGAACAAACACTTCATTAGAAGAGCAACTAAACACAGGCCAGAAGTTTTTAACCCCATACAAACCAAGAAATATTAGAACTGCAGTGTAATTGGAGTTGAAATACACAAGGCATGAACTTTATGGCCAACAGATTAACTCTAAAAGTGTTAAGGGGCCAGTATTGTAAAGACAAAAAAATAATAATAATGAAGACATGATTTTGTCCATTCCATGACAGTCTGTCTTAGAGCTAAAAAAAAAATTTTTTTTTTTTTTTACATACAACATATTAAAATCTATTTATGATGCAAATGATGTTTTGACTTTCACAATAGCAAGTGTCTTTAAAATATTGAGATCTTCACATTTCACAGTATAAGCTTTAATTAATTATAATTACAGATATTGTGTCAGCTATTTGACTGAAAACTCTAGTGCACTACAGCTGGAAAGTAGGTTTAGAGCAACAGGACAGTTTGTCATCAGGGCCCATGATTTCAGCAACCGCCAGCCAGGGGTCCATAGAATACAGCCATTGATCCATTTAGGGTGAAGTTGTCTCTGACCAATGGAAAATTGATACATGTAACCATCAGCCCAGCTCGATGGCTCACTAGCTGATGTCAGACAAGCTCACTCACATCGGACTACGACCACACCTTCTCGAGTGGTCTCATACACTTCCTCGTCGACGTCAACATATCCTCTTAGACCTCTTGAGACCAGCTAATTTTAACCATAATGGGAAGACACTGTCACCTCCCTGCACATCCCTAGCAATGTCCATCCCGTGTCAGTGACCTGTCATGACATCATGATTTGACAGGGATTCTCTGCTGATTTAACCCTTTAAGCTTGAGAACAGTTTTAGATGAACACAGTTGAACAACTCTAAGGCAACAGAAACATCAGTAGATCTAACATCTTGTTCTTCCTTTCCTCCCTTTTCTTCTATCCATTTCTTCTGTCTGGCTTGAGGGCAGCTGCGATTTTTTTTGTTCTGTTTTGTTTTTCTTTTTCCTTTTGTGCCATATCCTGTAAATAATTTAATGTATATGGCATTCTGGGAAGACAAGGTTACCCTTCAGCAATCTAGAATAGATCCCAGAGATTTACTTGTTACTCTTTCTACATATCTTTTGTTTTCTTCATTGTTATTGGAACTATTTCATTTTGTGCATATTAAGATGCCACATGCATTTTTATTGTTGTTGTTGTCCTTGTTTTTGTTTTTAATAGAACAGCAATATAACCTTCACCCTATTGGATCTCTGTTATAAACCCTTTGTTTATTTGTTTGTTTGTTAATTTTACTGAGTGAAAATGCAGTTTGTCTTTCCTTTGGCAAGGATCTATTAGTTGCTTCCATACATTACTCCAGATGTTGGTCAGGCATCTTTTTATTTTATTTATCCAGACAAAAATTATAGAGCCTGTTGAGGAAAATTTCTAGAACATATGGGCTTTTTTATACCAGCATGTCTATTCATTACGGTGGTTATCAAGTAGATCAAAGCATGATGATCAAGGCAATATTACTTGTTTTTTTACATTATATGTAGTTATTGTTGTACTGGATGTAAGATAGGCAAAATTATGGTTGTCGTTGTACGCAGAGAGACTGTGTTTTCTGTGTTTAACAGACACTTGTCGACAACAACACATGATACAGACTGACACATCAGGACCTCAGTGCATATTTCTTCTTTCTTTAGTCTTATAACTTTCAACATGATGAGACATAAAACAAACATTGTAAAGATGTTAACAAAATCACTTTTCTTCCTGTGATGTGAGACAAAACAAACAAGAAAGTGTGAAAAGATTATCATAATAGGGATGAATTTTTCAGAATTGTTTTGTTTTTCATCTTTCAACTAACAATGGATGAAGTGATTTTTGTTTTTTCTTTCTTACGGTGCTTGTGTTGTATCTCATGTTCTTGGCAAAGGGAAGTTATTTAGCTGATGGTCAGAATGGCTTATTGTAGACTGATTGTTTGTTTGTTTGTTTCTTTGTGTTGGGGTTTAATGACACATCAGCACGATTACGGCTATGTTGTGTCAAACATGGTAAGATATGTTTACACATCAAGAGGAAAGAGAGAGAAGAGATGTCACTCCTGGAATGTCAAGGATGACATTTCATGGGAGACATCCCACCGATGGTAGGCTTTCACTGCCTGCAGGTGGGAGCAGGAAACCTACTTACATATAGAGTGACACACCTTATCAAGACACATGATTATAGACTGATTTATTTAATAACACCTTTGATTCAACACTGGGATATTTTAGCTGCACACGTAATTGTAGATTGACACATGTAAATAACATAGTATGGTCTGACACATGTTAGCAACACGTATAACTTGCAGACTGAGACATGGCATTCAGAACATGAATTCTAGATGGTGTTGATTTCTTTGCACCCAGTAGAACTCTTGTAGTGGGGCTTTTGTTTTTGTTTGGTATGGTAGGTTATGCATGTAGGTGGTTAATCCACAGATGTCCTATGTTACCTGTCATACTATGATGTTGAGAAGTTTTATTTCATATTACAATGAAATGTTATAAATCGATTGCACAATGGATAACCATAACAAAAATACAAAACATTTTTTAAATGTGCATGATATAATTTTACAAAATTTTTATTATATCAAAATTTAAAACATTTGTGAGAAATGCTACGTGACAATGGAGGCCTTTATCATAACAGAAAATACTAATAATTGTTGTGTATACAGGCAAAATAAATAATCTTTGAATCTTGTTTGATTATCTAAAAAAAAAATTACTAATCTGCATGTTGTATTTTCTGTTACTAACAGCATTTGTATGGCTAAAGTAAATGTGATAATCATCAGTAATTTGATATTAAAGAAATCTTGTCTCCCTTGCTTGGCTTTTTTTCAGGATCCTATGTAGATTCGAACCAAGTTTTGCGGTGCTAAGTCTTAACATATCCGCACATTCAACAGTATGATAATGCAAAAGCGGCCTGAAGCTGTACATCTTATTGTCACTATTTATGATGATGTTATAAGTCATACTGATGCCAAAATACAACTGATGTCTCATAGCGTTTCTGAGCCTTAGCACTCTCAGACGTTGTCTGTAACAAAGCTATGCCCCTATAGAATATTCTCAGTAATAATTCAATAGAATCATAATGACACATCTCATCAAAATGGCATGTGCTGTTAACATTATTCCTCAAGATCTCAAAAATGTTAACAGTGATTTATGACATCATTTTAGAGCAGTGACTATATCAACATATATGTATATTTCAGTTCATATTGATTGTATAACCATCGCTATCAAGTTCTTTATAGATTTCTGTGCTATTTGTTTTTCTTGAATTGTTTTATTAGTTACCGGTCTGACAGTTATATTGTATTTTTATAAATTGATTGTATTGTTTGTCTTGATTATGTATGTCTTGATTATGTATTATGTGACATCTTCACCTTCACACTATTTGACAGAGTCTATTGTTTTTTGTGTGTTGCAGGATTTAACAAAGTGGACAACAGACCCATTGAGGAGATTGTGCGAGAGAAACTACTCACGGTGCTGGAGTCGGCCTATCCTAATGTCCTGTCTGTGGAAGATTTAGTCAGGTGAGTACTCACTGCAGTATTGAAGGAACCGTTTATGGTGACATTCTGTCACTAGTATTCCACAACACTTCTTTGGTTGTTTCAGAATTCTACAGGGGCTTCTATAAATGAGATGGAAAGAGTAATAATTTTTAAAAATAGACCAGCTAATAACCATCAAGGACCTTATAGCTCAGAGTAGTGGGATGTTATCAATGCACTGCTGGCTTTCCTTAACTATTTTCCAATAATTTCAGTACTAAAGGATAGAGTTTTTAAAGTGAGGAAACTAAAGAAAGGGGGGGGGGGGGCATTACTGCTGGGTAAATTTTATTTAGTTATTATTTGCACTTTATGCGTCACATTTGTAACTCTGAGTCATAGTTCATTTATGCCATGTACAACACTCAGTTCGTATCTGATAGAACATTCAGATGAACCTCACCATGGACGTTGGTAGATATAACAATGGAAGATTGTTGTGATCAGTCCTATTCCTTTCCTTTGCTAGACACAAGGGGGCGGAACAGGCAGTAATTATACTGAAAAAAAAAATCACATTTTCGCAGTTTGCTTGAAACATATTTCATGAAAAATTAAATTAAAGAACATGTATGTTGTAAAGAAAGATTTTCTTTTTATGATCTTAATTTAATCAAATTTTTTTTGGTGGTCAGTCTTTTGAATGGCATGAAGAATAGTGATTTTTTTTTTTCTCTTCTTCTTCTTTTTTAACTGCTGGTTAAACACCCCATGGCAAAGGGAAGTTAAAAGACTGGCCACAATAATCTCGCATTTGCTGTGACATTCAGGAAATATCAGATACCTTAGATAATGTGGCTGATGCTCATCATCATCCTGAATCCACATATTTTGGCAAATATTATGGCAAGAAGAGGAAAAAATTGAAAATGCCAATGCAAATTCCTTTCTGGTTTTGTGTTTGTAGATATGTTAGTCATGGCCAAAGTCATTTGCATATTTACAAGATATTATTGGAGAGAACAGGACAACCATATGTCAGTCACAAATCCATTTCCATGGGTGGTTAGTCAAGCCTCGGGCTGCTCAAACAGTATATAGAGACAAAAAAATCTAGAACAAATTTCTTGATACACAGACTCTCAGTCTTTATATAATATCAAACTTAGTTCATCCAGTTGGTCCAAATAGATGGAGCAAGCAGTTTTGATCAGATTATTTTCAGTTTATGTAGTGTTCTGGTAGAGAAATCTTGAAAGGGCAAGATAGAAAGATGTATATGATTTTGTGAGTGGCATATGTAAATTCTGTCTGCAATTAAACTACATGTTTTTACTATATTTTTTTTGGAGATTTTAGTGTTTAAATCATTAATACTTCTTCTCATAGTGTAATTCTTTTATATAGAAGTGATCATGACATGTAGTAAGAACTGGAAAGAAAGACATAGGAGAATATTTACAAGAGAGTATGTGATTATAAACAAACTGCATGTGGTACTTGACTTGAGAATGGACTTAGTACATACAACAACTCACACAAAAGAGATCATAGAATCAAAAGACAGGTGACTATTAACATTACCTTATAGAGTATCATAGAGTGAGGATAATCAAATTTGACTGGTTTCACAGAAATCCCTTTTTACAATCAGCTCCATAGTGTTAGCCAAGCTATCAACGCTAAATGCGCCTCACTGTTTACAGAAACTTCACCATAGTCACCTGCAGAAATAGCTCATTGAGAAACAATTTTCAGTCACGTGGCTACATTTACAGAAAGCTTTTTTGGGGTTTATTTTAAAAAATATGAAGTTTACAGTCTTTTTTCTACTGTCTGATTTGTATTAGATAGCCCAGGTAACAGTCATCTTTAAATAAATCTGTAATATATAGTAGACAAAGTAATATTGAAATCTGGAGTTTCATTCCTAAAGGTTTTTTTTTTTTTTTTTGCGATTTTGTCTCTACATTTAGGTCTTACAAAATCATGCTATAATCATTTTCCATTTAATGATATAGTCAAATTAATATTTGTAATTGGATGGTTTGATTAACAGAATCACAGCTGCAGATTCAGCGGTGGTAACATTACAACTGAAGGAGCTTCAGAGTCGGAATCTGATCCAGCCCATGGAGAATGGCGGCTTTGTTCGCAGGGTGTTAGATGAAAAAACAGGTAATTGAGCCTTCTCATTTGTGATCACTTCACTCAAAACTAGCAGGGGTGCGAATCTTGCCACCTGAAATTCATAAATCAAGTAACTAGATGAACTGTGACATTTGTCGTTGTATAGAGTTAAACTTTTAACTTGATGTAATTTATCAGATACCCAGTAAACTTAATCAGGTGGAAGTACAAATTTAAGGCTCTTTGTCTTAGACACCAGGTGACAAAAGTCTGTTGTTTTATTGTCCATATCTGGATTTACTGGGTACCAGTGGAAAGAGGAATGAGTATTGTGCACTTTGATGAAATGATTATTTTTGTATGACTCATCTATAGAAGATTTTATGTTCAAAGATAACCCCTGTGATCCTGTGGTCGGTGAAACCTGATGATGAGATGGAGAGTCCCTTCAAACTTTTCATATGATCACTCTTTATGTGATAATCAATTAAATTCTGATGTCACCGCAGCCTTCATTTTATTAGTACGTTTAAGTTATTGCCCATTTTTTACTTTTTTCTTCAGATCAGAACTTTTTTTTTTTATAATCAGAAATATTTTTTTTTTTTGGAATTTTTTAATTTAATGTTTTCACAGCTCATGGTTCAATATTATGTGCAGTAGCTAAGGTGGTGGTAGATAACATTATGTCCATATTTCCTGTCCACAGAGGTGCAGATGGTGAAGACCATGCCAACCATCGCAGCCAACCTTCAGCCCACCATCGCCATCATCACCTACCAATACTGTGAAAAGATGGCAGTGGACGCCATGATGGAAAACAAAACCACCTACGTCAGATACAAGACAGAAGGTAAGCAATCCCACTCTCTGTTGGTACTGATACGGAATCTGTATCCTCCTGATGGGCAAACAACAGGACATGAAGAGAAGGCATATGTTTTTTTCAGACAGTTTTTTTGTTTTGTTTTGTTTTTGTTTATGGTTTATTCTCTGTTTGTTTTTTATGGACACACAGCACCACCATTTTTAAAAAAAATTTTCTCAATGACAGTCAGGACCAACAATTTGTTTGTTTGTTGTTTTTTTTTGGTTTTTTTTATAACTCCTATAAGAATCTGCCAAGATAGCCACCTGCAGGAGGCTGACGGGCATAAAGAGAACATGAAAGAAACATAACTCCCAGTTGTTTACTGGAAGCATTTTCACTTGGCGCATTAGCATTCTCTGATTCAGCTCAACTTCAAAGATAGGATGAAATAAACTGTACTTGTATTCAGAAAGAAAACTCCACTCACTGTTGTTGAGACCTGATGTACACTTGGGATACATTCATACTCAGAATATGGCAGATTTCTGTGATACTCACAATTAGTTGTGTAATGGATACAATATATACACAGTCGTGTCGGAATAGTCCAATTAAAAAGAAAAAAAAAAATGGACAAAACTATCTTGTCATTTTTACAGCTGTTGGTCTGTACAATAGAATCTAGACCTCAAAAAGCCATTATAAACACGCAGCTTCGATTATCAATATCAGCACTTGGTAGTCATCATTATGATGAGTGCCATGAAATAAAAATTTAGCACATCAAATCCAGCAATATGTTTTTTTAATGCAGAACCTCTGTATTTGCTCGCTTAGTTTTTTTTGTGTGTTTTTTTTATGGAGTGCTGGAACTATAAACTTAAACTTGGTCAGGGAGAAACAGGATATTCTAACAGAATTACATGTAAAATATTCATTAAACCACCATGATAAGAAACCTTCTCATTTTTGGGTTTTCATTTAGAGAAAAATAAAAGAAATAAAAAAGGCAGGCACATGCACAAAATCTTTTTTTCATCAATATTTATTTTAGTAAAAAAAAGTAGAATTGACTTGAATTCCCTGCTTTGTTGTGAAAATGTGCTTGTTGAAATGTACATTCATAAGCACTATAGACACATTCCAGTGCTGTAAATACATAATTTCTCAAATACGATATATTGCAGTGACAGCGGGTCTGACTGTGGTCCAGATATGAATTTGTTGCTAAGGATTAACATATCTATTTTGTGACTGTGTTTCCCAGGAGAATCCAATGTGTACACAACTGGCTACATTGGAGAACACAAGGTGGTCACCACCAAACTGCCTGCCATTGGTCACTTCAGAGCCGCACAGATTTCCTCTGGCAACACAACCACCAGATTACTAGGTGAGTCTCTCTTTTTTTTTTTTTTTTTAACAACCAACAAAAGACCATTTGACATTGCCAGGCAGTCAAAAGATGTGCCAGGAATGAACAAGCATGAGTGGTTATTTTAGTCCATCATTTCTTGTATCTCATATAACTCCTGTCAGACTATGGGATCTTCTTCAAATACTGAGTCTCAGCCTGTTACAGACATCAGTGATCATGTCCATCCATAATGGAAACAAAGGACAAAGAGCAGTATTGTCAGTCACTTAGTTAACCCCCTACCAAACATGTTAGAATTTTTAAGCAAACATAATGCACCTTAATTTCTTGATGTCAAGGAAAAACAATTTCTATACACCTGTAGCTTAAATTAACATACTGATATTCAAATAAAAATATGTAAGTGTGTCTAGCTTAGCCCTGATGAAGTTTCATGGTTAACCAATAGCCTTAGGATTTCTTTCATTTTCACTGACGAGAACTGTTTTTTGTTTGTTTTTTTTAGCTGGACGCAAGCATGGTATATCTACCACAAGTGAAGCCGTAATGTTTTAGTTCAAACCCCTCTATATCAAAGTCAACTATGAAATATTAATGTCGTGACATCATTTGATTTCATGGCAAAGTTAAGAGCCTGCAAATTTTACCTATATCCTATTGGACATACAAAAGAGCCAGATGTTTTCTAAAATATACATACATGCTCTCTGTTCACAGGAACCTTCCAGAACATCGAGCACGTGTTCCTGGTAGGCTGTTCAGGCAGTGTCCCTCACTTCACTGACTACTACAAGCACGGCCGCCTGGGCGATGTGGTCATCTCCACCTGTGATGACCGCGGCTACATCTACTACTTCTGTGACAAGATCACACAGGACAAGAAAGGAGATGTACGTATCTTTGGCTAGACAGAGAGAATAAGGCATAGATTCAGAATAGAGGAGTGGTGTGAGCTTGTGGAAGAATGCATCAGAAAATTGGCCTAATTTGCTGTAAATTGCATAGGATTCTCAGGTCTTAATTAGGCATTACCCAGGGTGTCTGCAAAGTTACTATACAGTTAGATGAAAACACCTTCATGAACACAGACATACTAAAAACAAGTCTATGAAATAGAGTTCTTGAACGAAATCATCTCTGGGAAAATGTACCGGGACAAACTGAAGACTGTCATCGTCTCTTCACCAAAATAATGACCTGATTTTCATAACTTGCATTTTTAACAGGATGGGCCACGCAGGTAGCTGTGTAGTAGTTTTACAAACACCCAGTATTACTATTACCTCAGCTCTATTTGTCACGGCAGTTATTTGAAACAAGTCTGTTTTCTGTTTTGATGTTATAATGACAAGTATTTTGATTGGCTGCTCTCTCCTGATCCTGCATAGCCTTTCATAACGGAATCTTCCTATAGTTGAAAAGTATGGCCAATAGCAGATCGTTGTGCTCAGTCCTATTTCTTCTCTTTACCAGACAAAAGAGGGATTGAACAAACAGTGTAAAGAAGAAAAAATCACTTCTGCGACTTGGCTTGAAACATATACCATGAAAAATTTGTTTAAAATTATGATATAAAGAGAATGTTTTTTTCTTATTGTTATTTATTTTATCAAATTTTTTGGCGATCAATCTTTGGAATGGCAAGCAGTAAAAGGATTTTCTCCTCTTTACTTGTTCGACACATCTTTTGTCTGGTAAAGGGAAGTAAAAGTCAGGTCAAAATGTTCTCCATTTAGAAAAATCCCCTTTGTGGAAAGGGCAGATAATCTGCGAAACAGTCTCGCATTGTTATATCTGTCTGCAGATTAGAGGCAGTGCTCTTGTGTTGGTTGATGTTTGTCATTGTGTTGTCTACATGGTCTCCTTTGCTCATTTGTTGTCTTCATCTCGTTCTTGAGTTTGGACAGATGGATTGAAACAGAGTTATGCTGAGCAGATATATTTTTGAGATTAACTAAGATATCAAAACATAGAGATACATCAGAGAGTTTTTAAGAAATCATGGTTAAAGTACTTAAAGACAGGGCATTTTTTATATGTAAGAAGGTCGTTCTTGGATTTTTCAGAGCTAGGCTTTTACACAAATTTCATTTCACAGAGTTTTTAAAATCCACTAAGAACCACGCCCCATTTTTTGTGGGGCCCCCCCCCACTTCAAGGGAATTCATATCAGAGCATATCTTGTGATTGTTCCATTGCCTGTGACATTCATATGACATGCATACCAAGTCCCAGAGTTGGCCTTGGAAAATGATATTTTCACATGGTCTATGTCTGGCCTCCACAGATTCACTACTCCCTGAAGACATGGGCACCAAGAGACCTGACCCTGCAGAAGATTGTGGAGAAGATCCAGGACACCCTGCAGGCGGACCCACAGTACGCCCCCTGGGAACAGTACATACAGGAGGGCCAGGAGTTGTTGCTGAGTCAGGAACAAGACTACGCCCGCCCACCTCCAGGCAGCGACCATCTGTACATGGGCATTGGAGAGGGACAGGTATGGTGTGGCGGGGCAGAGCTCTCTCTTGTTGTGCTGGCTTTGCTGTTTCTCTCAATATAACAACATCTGTGTCACACTTTCTGCCTTTTCAGTCTGCCCGTCTTTCTGTCTCTGTGTGTATATTCTCTTGTCTTTTTTTTTTTTTGTCTCTTCGTCTGTCTCTCCGTCTTTTTTATTTTTTTACTGTCTCTCTACCTCCCCCATCTCTCTCTCTCTTCTCTCCCTGTTCCCTCCCCCGTTCCCTCTCTCTCTCTCTCTCTTTCTGACCTCTCTCTCTCTCTTTCTTTCTCTCTCTTCCTCCATCTTTCATTCCCTCCCTTTTCTCTCTTTCCCTTCGACCCTCCTACTGTGTCCACGTCTTTCTCTCTCTTTTTATGGATGTGGTGGACCATACATTTCTGTCTTTCTTTGTTTCTCTCACTCTATTTCTCACATACCTCTCCTTCCTTACTTTTCCTCTCTTCTTCTTTTTGCCTCTCGTTACCTTGTGATAGGTAATTATGAATTATCAAACTTTTGCTCCATGGTTTTCTTCCCCTTGCAGGTGATTGAAGTGCAGCACCCAGCACGACCAGACGGACTCGAGGATGACCGGGTCAGCCCGGTCATTCGGTTTGGTGTGTTTGGTGCTGGTCGACCTGTCAAGCAGGAGATGTCACGTCACGACTTTGCCGCCCGCTACAACATCCAGTCCTTTGACACAGAATTTGACCAGGTGAGTGGACAAGCAGTGAGCTTTTTTTTTTTTTTTGGACAGGTATATCAAATTTCCTGCTTTAGTAGGATTTCCTACTTTTTGGCTGTCAGTAATTTCTCTGTTGGCCCCAAATCTGGTATTATTTACCATTAAATACTTCAGTTTTATGTGTTGCAAAGAGTATGCCAGGAACTTTTCATACTTTTCCATGGAGACAGATTCACATCCCTGTTTTGAAAATTGATCTTTATTTCTTTTCTTTTTTTTTTAATCTTTTTTTCAATTTAGTTTGCTTGTGATTATTAAAATATGCACTGCATTTATGTACTTTCTTTGAAAAATACAGCTCTCAGCACAAAAGTGTGCTGTGTAGACAGATATTGGTAAAATTAGTAATGAAATAATATGCGCTAGATTTTAACTTGATGCTGAGCAAAATTTGTACTAGCCAGATGGAAGGTGTTAAATGAGAGTAAAATTTGTGTACTGATAAGGGAACTGGCAGTGAAAGAGTTTTGCATCAGCTAGATCTACATTATGTAGGTGAACAGTTCCATTTATTTTTCTGATATGGTTGTCAGTCATGGCTTCAGTTTAGATACATATTAGGATAGTTTTCCGTGGATAAACTTGCACCATATGAAGGCATGATGCAAGAGGGTTTCCAAGGGATATTTTAAGACAAAAATATAACTGACTTAATTTTGGATTTACATGGCTTGGAACTGTAACCCTCATTTTAATGAAGGTGAGCTTATGTACAGTGAGCATGCAGACTATGTGTAGGATGTGTCTATGCTTATACTTCCCAATTTGCATGGTTACATACCTCTATTAATATTCTACATTAAAGGTGTAACTTAGACTTCTATTCCAGAGCAATTGATGAATAGTGGCAGTCCTGAGTATGAAAGATATCACATAATGTCATTAGAAAAGAAAGCACTTGTAGACCTATGTATTAATTCATAAACACATCATCTGTACAGCACTATATGTTATATGTATACTGTGATCAGGCTGTTCGACATTTAGACATACTCACTGTGCCTGACACAATATAGCCATAATCTTGCTGATGTGCAGTTAAATCCCAACACAAAGAAACATATCAATTCAACAGCCATGATAGTATAACTCATCTAATGACTTTTGTTATGAACAGTTTTTTTTTTTTGTGAATATCTGACAAATGACCTATGTCATTATTGTACAGCAGAGACAGTATTTTTTTTTTTTTTTTGGGTGACAGTATTTTGTGTGTGTGGCAGTAGGACACTTTGATCCTGTAGAGCATTTTTGAATCTTCTGAATATGAAACACTATGTAAATGCTCCCCTATTCACCTGTCAGTGTCATCATTTTTAGTATAAGCTGCTGCACTCAGTGTCCTCACAGTCCTCTTCCAGTTTTGATGGTCTTTGCTTTTTCAGGTTAGCTCAACCAACGCAAGTCCACTGGCGGTTCTTCCTCCCTTGTTATTACCAAATCTTGTTCTCTGAAATTTCAGGTGCTGGATTCGATCGTGGGAAATCGCAAGGACAGTTTCCTGTTTGTCCGTGGCCTGGCCGACTATGTGGACGGATCTAAAAACAAGGAGTGGGCGCCATATTCGGCCCTGGCAGCTGCAGCCGTTACCAAGACCATCATCATGTCCTTGCACAATAAACAGCTGGACGATTTCTAGAGCCCAGCCGAGGATTAGGATTCAATTTTCTTCTGTTTTATATGAATTAATTGACTGAAACAAGACGCGTGGAGAATATAGTTTGTTTTGCCATGAAATTTACGAGAGACTGATGGTTAAGATGAGCAGAAGCTGTTCTGGTCTATGATCTGTTTGGATGCTGTACGCATGGATTCAGTAAAGACATGGAAATTGATGTGTCAGTCTTCTACTGTTGAGTCAGCAGTTTTGTGTATGTCAATATCCCAATGGAGATAGCAGTTGGTTAGAATGCTCGCAACTCTATGGATGGGTTCGGGATTTGTAACATTTACATCAGTAAAGTTACACTATTACATTCACGAATGGGTTCAGTATTTCTATGAGCATATTTAAAATATCTAGGCAGATGGGCTGTAGTTTATAGCACTTGTAGTATGACAGTTTGAGTGTCTCTGAATGGGTCCAGGCTTGTACCATTGTCATGATTTAAGTTAAAGAGTCTACACATGAATAGGTTCTGGTTTGTAGTATTCATATACAGAGCTATAAAATTGTCATGAATGGGTTCTGCTTTGTAACATTCCTTTTGATCAGCGTTATACTATTACATCCACAAATGGGTGTGGTTTGTAAAATTCCTATAACCATAGCTAAAGTCTCTCCATATGATCAGAGGTAACATGGCTTCATGAATGGGTCTTGGTTTCTACAATTACCATTTCCCAAGATCAGAATTGAACTATATTTGTTCCATAAGTGGGTTCTGGTTTATAGCATTTCCATGATCAGAGTTATTTTCATGAATGGATTCTAGTTTACAGCATTCTCATGATGACAAGTAGAATATTTCCATGAACAGATTCTGGTTTATATCATTCCCATGAGCAGATTTATGATATTTCTACGACTAAATTCTGGTCTATAGCATTCCTATGATCAGAGTTGGAATGTTTCCATAAATCTAGTATGCTTTATAGCATTCCCAGAGCTATGATGTTACCTCCATGATTGAGTTCTGGCAGTATTCCCATAAGCAGAGATGTAGTTTATCTATGAAAGCGTTCCGGCTTGTAGAGTTGCCATGATCAGAGCTAGAGTATCTCCATAGATTTGTGGTTGGATGCTTGGGCTATGGATAGGCTAATGACATTGTCGTGCTTGAGCTGTTAAAGATTGTCCATGGCATCATTTTGTTAGGTTTTTATGTTGTTCCGATAATTTTTAAACTTGGTGACGTAAGTGAAAATAAAACAGCATATCACGATAGACGCCTTCACATTAGTTTTCCTGCAAATTTATGGGCTGTTTAAATAGTAGATAATAATAATAATAATAATAGAAAAGATAACATCTTACATAGCATTTGTTCCCATATGACCCAGGCTTCAAGTTTTTAGCAATTTTAAAGTTCGTTACCCCGGCAACTAAACAGAAACACTGATGTGGATATGCTAAGAGGTCATCTTAACATTTCTTGTGACATCCAGAGAATTTTCATGTTGTAGATGGTGATCCATTTACTTACCACTAGACTATTCCAAGATGAAATAAAGTAAGTTTTATGGTGGAAGTCACCCACAGTTGACTTTGCTATGCATGTTGTTATATTTTGCTAAGTTCTCATGGAAAAATTTTGAAAGTGTGAAAAGAAAGGGAGCACTCAATTATCAAAACATTATCTGGGTATTTTTGCTGGATAATGTAAGTCACATGAATTGTGGAATGCACAGAATAGTTGTTTAGTCTCTATATTACGTTGTGTACGTCAGACCTAGGCAAGAAGATGCACACGCTGATCTTATTTATATGCAAGTGTGAAATGAGTGATTTGCCTTGAATTCATCATTTCTTTGTATGTTGATGTGAATGGTGATGAAAAACTGGTGATAGGTGAGGGATAAAAGTTCTACAATGTTACTTTTGGCAGAGTCATAATAGCTTCATGTTTGAATATGTGAATTATCAGTCAGCCCATAGTTGTCAAACAGTGCAGAGAACAATTCATTCATGTTTTGAATTCATCATTTTATTGTTTGTTGATCAGGATAGTGATTTCAAGATAATGACTGATGACTTGTCACAGAGGACAGGACAGATAGAATCATTGAAACTTCTTGCTGAAACTCTCCATCCTTCAGTTCAACTGTTGTTTGCAGCTGTTTCATGTGAGGATGGGGAAGGATTTAGACATAACAAGATTCATGATTGTTTGTCACACTTTCTTAATCAATAGAGTATCTGTTCAGACATTGCGAAAGGATTTACATGTATTTCCAGTGAAGCGATAGAAGATCTGAACTGCTTATCGATGTTTCATTATATCCTTGCCTTTTAACAGACCTACTCATTCATTTGTCCTTGACTCTTGCTACTCAGCCAGCCAATGTTAGGTGATAGCCATGCATTCGACAGCCACTTTGTTGCATTTGTCATTATGAGGGATTAATTTATCTTGCCTTATCTGTCATGTCACAATCATCGATGATGCACTCAAGAATAGAATTGCATTGTTTCTGAATTTAGCTAGAGTTTAACTGCGGTATCATTGGTCAAATATTTTTTATGTATATGGAGTTTCTGTGTAATGGAATATTTATTCAAGAAGCAAGATTTACCTCCAGTTAAGCACCAGAAGATCTGATGAAGAGCTTGATTATTAACATTTAATCATGTGAAGGCTCTATAATGCTTGAGAGAAACACTCCTGTTAGTGACAATTTGCAAATTTTATAGGGAAAGGGAAAAATTGTTTATTTGAAACTGTTTGTAACAGTGGTCAGTTTTCTAGTCTATCTGTATGCTTTGGTATCAGGTGGCATCATTGGAATGGTAAACTTTTCTAAATTTACTTGTTCTACAGTGCCCCGCAGAGACCCGGAGTATATAAGTAGGCTCTTTGCTCCCACCTGCAGGCAGTGAAAGCCTGCCAGTGGTCTGATGTCTTCCATGGAATGCCATCCTCGACATTCCAGAGGTGACATCTCTTCTCTCTTTCCTTGCTCCTGCCTTCTGTCCCGTTCTCTTTCCTCTTTTCTTCTTGACGCGTAAACATACCTTATTGTGTTTGGCACAATATAGCCATGATTGTGCTGATGTTTCGTTAAAACTCAGACATAAGCAAACAGCTCTGTAGTGAGACTAGAATCTATTTCAGCCATAACTCATGCCTGTTTAGAACCAACACTCCTGAGGTTCTGACATAGGTCATGTCCTTTTGCAAACTTCTCTGTCAATCTGAGATGGTCAGTCTGAATAAAATTGTCACGTAGAATGCATTCCTCTCAACATGTGATAGACATCGGGCAGGCAGGTTTATTTATCCTTAGTTTGGCTATTTCAGCCCGCCAAACAGTAAGTTCTTGTATGTGGACCAAATGTACCTTGTATGCTCATCACCACTAGTTTTTCTGACTTGCCTTAACTGTTACAGTCGTTGATAGTTGAGTTGATTGAGTCTTAAGAATGTGGATGATGTCTGCACAGTTTGGCTGTAGCAGCAGTATGGTGGGTTGATGATAACCAATAGTATTGATAACACAGGCAACATGGATCCCACTCACATGTGCTTGCCAACACTCCCTCCCTCCCTCCCCCCCCCAACCTTTTTTTATATCTCAGAATCCTTTTCTTCCATAATACATGTACTTAATGTAATCACAGTTCTTTCTCCTTTGCTGTACCCATGCAATATTCCTTTTGGATCAATAGTATTCAAGATCTTATGGAAGAAAGCAGTAGATGTGGTGATATATTTTTTTATTTCCCTGTCTTTTTTTTTTCTCTCTAATAGTGATATTTAAGACTTATGAAAGGTAAATGGTATGTGTAGTGATCGAATTTATAGGATTTACATTTTTTTTTTTTTTTTTTTGTTAAGTGTCTTATTATTCATTCTCAGATGGACATTCTGTTTGGCTTTTAGATATCATACTGTTTATTGAACTGTTTTTAGAAGATTAGACCAAGTATAGATCTGATAATATATAGCTGCTTGTGCAAAAGATTGATGGGGAAAGGGCTGTGGGTATATGGATTTGCTATCATTATTCATCTGACATGACTGGCATGACTGTAGGATTAACGTAGTTAAATGCTGTCAGATTCTAGTTACTTTCAAAGTGCTAACTTGTAAAGACAAAATGTTAACTTGTAGTTGAATATTGTTAACTTGAGATGACATGCTGTTAACCTGTAGTGCAAAGTTGTAGCAATGCTGACTGATTTGATGATTTGTCCTGCTGTTCAGGTTACATGAAATAACGGATTGTACATAATGAAATCTCTTAACCTTACCTTTCCCTTGCATTTCCTTTCCTGAGGCTCTATCCAATGTAATAATATATACACACATGCGATATTGATTAATATACTGTATTATCAAGCTTTGTGTCATTTATGTCCAGCAAGATGTGTATATTATATATATATATATATATATATATATATATTGATGAAAATGATGATGGCAATATATCATATTGTCGGATTTATTTATTCGGATGTGTCGTCTCTCATGACTCGTTTGACTCATTTTTATCATGGATTTATCTGTTCATTTTCAAACTGTTATGTCATGAATGAGTCTGGAGTCTTTCCCTTCTTGTTGTTACTTCATAGAAAACATATACACACACAGAAACCATATTATACCGTTGTGTCATTTCATTGCCTGATTTGATTTTTGTCTGAATAACCATCATATGCAAGTTGTAATGTATATTTGTTGTAAGGAATGAAAAGATTCGTTGAGTATCTTTTTGTTGTTGTTAATGGATGACACTGTGTCAAGGAAACAGGAAGCTTAATCAGCGTTGTGTGCAAGTCCTAGTGTACGTGTTATGTGGGATAAAGATATGTTTACGTATAACAATAAAACAGTGACACGGAAAATGTTATCTTCCTTCTCCTTTCGCCACCCCATTGTATGTCAAAAACATAAGGAGAGAAAAAACATATTACGTCATCTCAGTTTTAGTTTTCAGTTTTATATGCAATTCCTGATGTATGTTGCTTGTTGTATGGGACAAAGATATGTTGACGTATATCGCTATTACAGTGACTAGATGAGACTAAATGCAAGATGTAAAATTATAGAACATTAAAAGTTTTCATTGTTGTTTCTCAATAATGCTAAATCTACAGTGTTTATACAGACACTCCAAAGTCTGTGAAATGAGTTTGTTGACAATTCAGATGGACCAAATGATTACTTTTTTATATTTGAAGAAAGTTTTTTTTTCATTTGTATTACAGAATATTAGGCAATGCTCTCGACCAATCTTTCACTCATTTCATATCATTCATGCCAGTACACAGCGTTAGATTATTTTATGCTTGTGAATTTGAACAATTTTGCTCTTTGAATCTTTCAGTTTAGTTACTCTTTGAATCCATAGTTGTCAAATAACATTGGCAGTTTTTTCAAGAATTTGGCTGTCTCTAATGTCACGCAGTTCATGGTGGATTTCACAGCAGTTAGTTTGTTGTGGTTCTAAACTTGTGACTTCATCAATATCTTTGAACATGGTAGATTGAAGTCTTAATCCATTTAGTTTTGAGGAATTTTGGCATTTTTGCAATGGTACCCTAATTCCTACCAAGTTTCCAGCTATGACTGTCGTATACTAGATAAATAATCCTGCATTGATTCTGCACACCAGTTCCACCAATTTGTGTCACAGATTATAGGTTCAGAAAAAAAAAATTAACAGGATGTGAAAGTAATAATAACAAATGAACGTTTTCTTTTTTTTTTTTTTTTTTGAGAATTGAATTTGTATGTCGCTTTTTTCTATGTTTTATCTTTTTCATAATTTGGAACATATGATATGCATATTTGACTTAAAACACAAGTGATAAAACAAATCTTACTGTGAAAAAAAATGAACTAGAAAGATGAATTACATGTACTTATCAGAGCATATTAAATGTTTGTAAAATTAGACGATTGAGTAGTCATTTATTGCTATGCATCTTTTGAACTGACGCAGTGCCCATGCTAACACATATATTGGACACCTCAGCTCCAGCTGATAGTATGTCAGAACTGTGGTAACTAAACTTTTCATAAGAAGAAATTGTGATAAGGTGCCGTTGATTTGAACACACCTATTTCCACTTAAGGAGTTTACAAGCCGAGGAATTTCCCTCAGAAGATTTTGAAGCTGTGAGATTTTTTTCTCTTCCATGTTTTTGGTCCTTTTTTTTTAAATACATTTGGTGAAGTTAATATTTTTGTTATTTGGCATATGTCTTTGCCTCAACCATTTTTTTTTTTTTTTTCCAGTAAACAGCTGAGTGATAATTCCTGGATATTGTTCGTTGAATTTTATTTCAATTTTTTTTTTTCTTTCCTTGGCAAAGCTCAGAATGAAATAATAAAACATTCCATTACCCAGTTAATTTATACATTTAAGTTATAGTTTTATTACTTTTTTTTTTTTTTATATGTTTGTCAGTGTTTAGCTGACACACATTTGGCCTGTAATCCTGAAGAACAAAAAAAGGAAAAATGACTGAAAGAGGTTATCATCAGAAAAATTACTTGATATATGAACCTTTTTTCATGCCCTAATATTTTTTTTCTATTCCAAAATGTTTGCTATTCCCAATAGCGTTGGGTTTGAGTGGAGATTGATAGCCATGTATTTCTGTGACAGATTTTTTCCCTTCATCATTAGCAAAGTCTTTAGTCCAATTGCTCATGTGAAATTGTTACAGGGTTTACAATGACGAAGTTTCTGCAGCTCTATACTGTTCCATCTTCCTATGAAACACTTCAACAATTTTTACCTAGTATGCAGTAGGTGGGTGAGTTCATTTTTCTGCCCTACTAGACCCCTGATTGTGAGCTGTCACCTGTATGTTACCATCAACTATTTAATGAGTTTAATCAATTGTTACAACACAAAATCATCTCAGTTGTATGTAAAACATGCATGTTTCTCTTGCATCCATTTCATCTATATTTTACCACTGTGAATCAGAGTTTGTTATGAAATTCAAGCAGGAGTTTTTTAATTAAAGAAAATGTATTTGTTTTTGTATTTATTTCATTATTATTATTATATTAGTTTTCTCTGTCTGATAATTTCTGTCAGTGTCATTGCTTTTATCATCATTCGCAGCAAAATGTTATGTTGGAATTTTTAATTTTTTTTTTTTTTTTCAATTTTCTATGACTTCTGATGAATTGTTTTCACTGCTTTAGTCAGAGGTTCCATGATGGCTTTGATGAGGCTCCCTGTTGTTTTTCTTAATTCTTCATAGTTGGCATTTTCAGGTTATATCATTTATCTGGCAATTAAGATTGCAAAATGTAAAATCAAAGCTGAAAAGGATTTTTTTTGGCCTCTTGGTCACTATTTTTCAGTAGACTTGGCTCATGCAAAGTGTCATCCATGTATCAATATTTACATTTATAAAGTCCCTGCATCATTTGTTTATATTTCTCATTCCTTCATGAAAGCAGAGATGACGCTTCAGTCTGGGAAAATTCCATTGTGTTTGTGTCCCATTCATCGTAAATTGCTGGAACAGCATGTGATTGTCAGAGCAAAAATTTAAAATTGTGTCCACCCCAAGCACCTCTTCTACTTGCAATTCAAGGCATAGAAATGTTATATGAGATGCGATACAATGAAATCAGGCTCTCATCAAATTTTGAGCATATAGAGTTAACAGTATCATTGTGAAGTTTATTCATTTCCCTCTCGGTGTGTGAAAAAATGATTGTTCTATCTTACACAGAAGTTAAGCTATTGGCAGTTAAAGACGAGGGGCCTGATCTGTTGGTGCAACTGAATTTATCAAGAAAATGGCCAATCACTTTTGTAAATCCTTATTAATCTTTGTCAGACCATGTCACCAAATTGCAATTTTTGGGCTTTTACTCGATCTATTTCAGTAAAGTGAAGGCTGAAATGCATTTTTAGATTGATATAGAACGGTTTGGTGAAGAAGAAAAAATGTCTAAAAATTTATTCACTGATGAAAAACATATGATTTCTCCGGTCGGCTCATTTTGATGAGCACCTGATTTCATCATATGGCGTCTCATGTTGTGGTTTTGGTATTAGATTCATTTTTATTCCCTAAACTAACCATGAAATGGAACAAGGCAAAGCTCACAGATTAGGAGAACATGGAGTTTTTCTTATTTTGAGACATTATAAAGAGCACTGCAAGAATAGTATATAAATGCTTTGTTTATAAATGCTCATACACAGAAATGTCTTCATGTACATGTATCTAACACCATGATGTCTAGGGTTGATGTAATGTAAGCCCAGCTCTTTTCACTCTGAATGAATGGAGAGAGAATTTTAAAGGATTTGTATTCTTCCATGGTTTAGTATATCCAGAGTGTTAACTTCAGTAGCCTACATGTATGTAAGTCACCACAAGAACATTTTCATAACTGCATGGTTCATTCATTATTCAATACTTACATGTGTAAGATCATTATGATCTTTATGTTGACTTATGTTTTCACATACTGATACATTTGGTTTCATTTTCTTAGGTCATCTCTCATTGTTACCAGTTTATAGAATAGATAAATTTCTTGCAATGTCTTTTGCCTTTGGGATTAGCACAGCTCTGTCATGTAGCTAATGTCAGCTGATTGAGCTGTCACTTCACACAGAGTATTAAACATGATGAAGGGGCCTCAATGTAATGTGTCCATAGTGTACATAGATATCATTAATCTCAACCTTCTATCTATACCAATGCAGAGCTTTTATCTACCTATTTATCTACTCTAACCTTTTTCCTTCATCACGTAGATAGATCACTGTGATTCATTCAACACTTACGGACTGTTTTTTTTTCCTTTCTGTTGGCTATTGTTCATTTTTCTTTGTTTTGTTTTGTTCTGTTTTCAGAGGTTGTTTTTTTTTCATCTTAATTTTCTTTGTTTATTTTGTCTGGTTTTTTTTTTTTTTTTTAAATTTGTTTATTTGTTTGTGTTCTGTGGAAGCAAATTCAGTCTCTCTATTGGTATAGTCGTGGGCTAACGGTTAGGCCGTCGACTCGGGATCTGAAGTTCCAGGTTCGAATCCTGACAGGACCCGAAATTTTGTCCTTGGGAAAGGCAATTTACACACATTTCCTGACTCCACCCAGGTTTGAATGGGTAGCCGACTATAGACAGTGATTGATATTATTAGATTGATAAGGATTTGAGCGCCTGACAGGCAGCTGCCTTGTATGCTTCCCAGGAAGCTGAGAACGTTTATGAGTGTCTTCTTTGGGTCTGTCGGGGTAATAATAGATTGTAAAGCACTTAAAGCCTGTAGTTACGGGAATAAGCGCTGTATAAATACTCTCTATTATTATTATTATAGTCTGCCTTGTTGAGTCGTTGAACAGTATGACTGACTGAATTTTATGTTTCGTTGCATGTTAGGCTTCTATCAAGTAACTTTTAACTCTCTGTCTTTCTTCTTTTATATTTATTCAGGTTTGTTTTGTTCATTTATAGAGAAAAAAAACAAAAAAAGAAAGAAAAACAAAACAAACAAAAAATTAGGGAATATTGAGGGAATATCAAAGCTGGTGCTAGATGTGACCTGGGAACAATGTTTGTCAAAGTCATGCTGTCAGGACATCTTGTTATCAAGACCAGGTGTAGTTTAGTCAGACTGAGGGTGAGGGTGAGATAATGGGTGTTGCATTTTATGTGTCCGCCTGTCATGTTGTTCCTATGTGTGCTGTCCAATCCACAACTCTTTGCTCACTATTACTGGTTGTTATTATTATTATTGTTGACGATTATTATTATTGTTGACGATGTTGTTGTCCATTCTTTTGTTGATGTGTTGATTTGTTTGTGTGTTTGTATGTTTCGTCATTACTTCTGTGCCTATATTCAATATTCTCTGATGCCAAGTTTTTATTCTTTTTGCTTTGCCTTTTCTCCCTCTTGCCTGCGTTAATGACCAGTGCATGTATCAGTTACATGTATGTCTGTTTTTATGTTGTTTTGTTTTTGTTCGTTTCTTTTTGACATGTATCTGTTTTTGTTTTAATATGTTTTGTACATACATGTGTGGGAGTGTTTTGTTTTATTTAGTTGAGACTGCCTTTTATTTCCACCTGCATTTTTGTTTTGTTCTATTCTTTAAATTAATATGGTTTCTCATTATATTTTTGTTTCCTAAGTTGTCCATTATTATGTTTTGTTTTGTATGATTTTGTTATGAATGAACGTTCAATTTGCTTTGCATTGTATTTGCTTCTGAATAAATGAGGTTATTGCCTTTTGTTTTTGTTTTTTCAAAAATGTTTTGGCTTTTTCTTCTTGTTTTATTTTTCATTCTTCATAGTCTGGTTTTTTCTTTCTGTCTGTTCATTTTTTTAATTATTGTTTTGGATTTGTTTTTCTTATGTTTTTTGTTTTGATTTGTTTTTGTTGTTTTTTACCTCCTTGGTTACAAGTTTGTTCTGTTTTGAGTTTGTACTTACTAATGTAGGGATTTACAGTTTTTTGGGGTTTTTTTTTTCAAAAACTGTGCTCAAGAGGGCATTACGAAGTAATTACCAGAGAAAAGACAAGAAAGAAACATAACCAGTGTGGGTTGACAAAACCAGCAAGAGAGAGAGTGTAGGTATCTTCCGTGGCCACTATAAATAATAATCGGTGTCCATAAAGTCTCTTTACAGTTTTAAACATTTTTTTACAAAGGCAGTTGATAAAATATCTTAACCAGATTTGTTTTGTTTTAATCAGTGTTTATTAAAGTTTGTGATCAGACTGGAATTTTATGTTTCAGGTATTTCTGTTGGTAGAAGGAGTACTGTGTAATGAAACCCTTGTTTTTTGTTTTTTTTTAAAGGCTTTCAATCCTAAGAGATAGGATTATCTCGGCTTTTAGAAGTTGCCAATTTTTGCTGAGAAATTATGTGGGTAGAAATTGGGAATTTGGAAATTTTGCCCGGACAGTGGCACTTGCCCTACTCTTCCATCGATTTTCAACTGCCAAGGGTTCTCTAATGTGCGTAACGTACACACGGGACCTCCGAAATATATTTGCCCTTATCCGACAAGGCTAGCCAGGGGACCGTTAAATCACAGAACAAATGTGGGTTTTCGATCTTCGTGTCCTGTCATCCCGCGATGCAGAACCCGCGAGTTGATCCCGGCCGCTCCATGCGCAGACGCCATACCCATTGAGCCACTGCATCCCCCTAAATGAAACCCTGAAAAATGACTACTCCTTAAGAGAAGACACAATGTGTATTATGATTAGTGAGACAGAATCTCATGTCCAGATTCATCAAAGTATGGAAGCCAGCAATCATCACTATCTTCACGTTTTGACCAAATATGTAACACCACAACTGAATGACTTACTTTGAACCAACCATCATTTTCTAGCCAGATGGTGCACCACCGCATTGGGGACTGCATGTTCGTCATTACCTCAGTCAAACATTTCCAGACCGATGGATTAGAAGGGATGGACCAATTCCATGGCCACCACGTTCACCAAATACATGTATTCACTTTGATTTCTTTCTAAGGGGTTATGTGAAAGATATCGTTTATCGAAAAAAGATACAGGCACATATATTACTGACTTGAAGCAAAGGATTTCTGACGTCATTGTCACTTTTGATGAAGCTGTGCTACAGCGAGCATGGAAAGAAATCGAGTACCATCTTGATAATGTGGTTTGTACAACCAGTGGTGCCCATAAAAAGGTGTATTAAATGAAGTTAAAGAAAAACTTGACAATCACTGATTTCATTAAAATAAATCTAATTAAAAGATCCTGTCAACTGCCTTTGTAATAGTTTTATTAAATTAGAAAGAGATTTTATGGTTGTGGACACAGTGTATCGTCATCACATAGTAGCCCAAGTCACATGTAATTTGAGAGGGATTGGAGTTATTAACTTCGTTATGAACCTGGACCAGATCATTGAGGGAGGGGGAGAATATTTGAAGTTGAAGGCGCATTTCCATCGGTACGCAAATGTTAGACAGTTTTGTTTTGTTTTTTTTTCCACATCACCTTAACCACGCCTGTCTATCATATCTGTTTATGTGTCTGTCTGTCTGTGTCAGTTTATCTATCTATCTATCTATCTATCTATCTATCTATCTATCTATCTATCTATCTATCTATCTATCTATCT
>JBCAUA010792235.1:0-14770 GCA_038406235.1 Peronia verruculata
CTATCTATCTATCTATCTATCTATCTATCTATCTATCTATCTATCTATCTATCTATCTATCTATCTATCTATCTTGGTCAAATTGCCAGATGTTCGTTGGTAAAACAAGCTTTGGTGAGGACCGTGTGGCTACATTTTATTACAATAAACCATTTTCACGACAGGAATAAATCAAGTATCGAGTTGTTGTTGTTGTTTTTTTAGAGATGGACATATAGAATTTTGTGTCTGGGTTCACATAGCGGTTTGGCCGATCCAGATCTAAGTGCAAAGGAAAAGAAGAATATTTGTTTCACTAAAACTTGGCGAACATTTCATTGAATTATTTTGTAGGAACCCATTGGTTGGAGATGAAGCAACACTCTCATAGGACATTTTTTGTTTGTTTATTTTTAAGGGGAGGGGAGGGGGGGGAGGCGTGGTCATGAAGTCAGCAGAGGTCAATCTATTACACCCTAAGCCATTAGAGAAAGGGTGAACAAAGTATCGACATGCCATATTTGGCGCGTTTCACAATGCTCACGTTGTTAGACAAAGCGGTTCAGATTATTGCCAATTCCACAGATAAGATGCTATTCTATTCCCTTATGGAATTTGCATTCACATCCCACAGACTGAAACATGTGAAAATTCTTACACAATGGGACTCACATGGTTTCCAATTACGCAGATGAGCTATGAGTCTAATCTCCTGGCAATTCCGCAGTCACATTGTATATTATGAGTGATAACGCCACGTTCGTTATCGCTTGGTATGATCTTCTTACCCCACATTGTCCATCTGATCATAAGATGTACTCCATAACAGCAAGTACACACACACACACACACACACACACACACACACACACACACACACACACACACACACACACACACACACACACACACTCACGCCGCCCTGCTGTGACAAACAACAGAACTGTCCAAGTGCTAAGATGATGGTTCTATCGAGCTTCACCGCTCAGTTTTCATGTCCGTATCTCCCATGCTCTATCCACTATGTAACTTTAACCCTACTGAAACAGAATTCTGCTGTTTCTATAAATTTGTTTTGACACAGTGGCGTTTGTTAGGAGTTGTGAAAGCCGATTTGCAGATTTTTCCCCAGATGTGTACATTAATATTTGTTAACCTGTCCCTACACTAACCACATTATAGACCTGGAAAAATACGTCGGTGTTCCAGTGACGTTTATTGTCCATGGCACAAAAGACATTAAATGAACTCAAGCGGTTGTTATCACTTTTAAGACAAGATTTTTACAACAGGGGATGCAGATTACAGCGTTCTCTAACTGGTCAATTTCGGTAGAATACGAGTTTTCGTTTGTGGTCGAGCCCTGATTGCATTCCAGACGGCCAGGCGCCGACCTGCCAACATTCCATAAGTCCTCGGGAGACAGACAACATGGGGGAGATAATAGATATGACCCTGGCTGACGAGCAGATAAGCCGTCCATCAGTTAATTCCCGGGTGTCCACTTAATCGAGCACCGATTATTGATAGCTCGTGACTACGTTCCATGATGATTTGATTGTGAATCGGCCCACACTGGTGCGTTGAGGGAAAACAGATCTATCAGTCTGGACATAGATCAAGGTGTGAGTTGGTATAATCATGAACAAATTTAAGAGAATAAAGTAATCTGGATGGAGCATCAATATGGGATAAAGCCAAAAATTACTTATGACATAATATTTCAGTGTTGAGCCGTCGAACTTGGGATCTAAACGATCAGACTCGAATCCTCACTGGTCCCGATATTTTGTCCTTGAGAAGGACATTTTACCCAAATTTCCTGACTCGTCCCAGGTTTAAATAGGTATCCGACTATAGACAGTGACTGATATTGTTAGACTGATAAGGATTTGAATGCTTAACAGGCAGACGCCTTGCATGCTTCCCAAGAAGCTGAGAACGTTTATGAATGTCTTCTTTCGGTCTGGCGGGGTAATAATAGATTGTACAGCGCTTGGAGCCTGTAAATACGGAGTTGAGTGCTTTAAAATAAAGCTGTCTATTTTTATTATTTATTTATTTCATCTTGCATCTACCTTTCACAGCAGGTGATTGTATAACAATGAAAATAACTATGGAAGAGGGACAATCAGATGCCTACAGACCGGTAAGAAAGCAGTAGAAAAGGACGTTGATCTATGACAGTCTTGCAAATATTGTCACCAGAGAGACTTAAACTGGCTCCACAAGGAAAGAGGGAAAAGAGTTGGCTAATGGATCTTCTGAAAGCTGCTTGGAAGATGATGCCAAGAGGTGCGGCTATTCTTGGCATTGAAATGGACGAAAATGTGTCAAGATAGAGTTGAATAGTGTTATGTGGTCAGTGGCTTGCAAGTTGGATAGGAGAGTGATGGACATTGATGTCATTCGGGAAGAAGGCTGTGTCTGGGATTTTAGAGCAAAGTGCACAGAGCTCAGGCAACTGCTTTTTCACTACTTTATGAACATTCTGTAACATTATTCTGATCTCCATAAAGACATGGCTCTCTACTAGTATAATTACACACTCTCTTTGTCCATTTATTTAGTTATAAATATATAAACAGATTCCCTGTGCACATTCCTAGGACACAAGACCTTAAAGTCACTCAGAAAGTCCAGCGTCTCTCCCAGCAATGACAAAATAGTTCATTCATCTATCACATTTCTTTTCTCTGCCTTGGAGACAAACATCTCAGCAGATCAGCTTGTAATCACCTTTCCTGTACCTACAGCCTGCACTGTAGCATTTCCACTGAGTTGTAAGACCTCTACCAGTACATTACAGTAGTGTCTGGCTTTGATGTAGCCCTCTTATGTAACCCACACACCGACCTGTGCTGCAGATGGGTATTGATCACCTATATAGTAACCCAGCAGATGCCAGTGTAAGAAGACAAATGGTATCACTGTTAACGCTTCTCTGTCAGTGACTACTGAATGGGACAACATGGATTTAACAAAAACGGAGGAACTAGGGGAAACTCTTGGACATAGTGGACAAGACAAGAAAACCATAACAGAGAAGAAGAAAAAGAGGAAAATCAGAATGGTGAGGGGACAAGGAGAAAATAATGGTGAAGACGAAACAGATGACAATAAACAAGACAAAGAAGAAGAAGATGATAGATGGTAGAGAAGAAGAAGATGGTGGTGATGTTGATGGTCTTGGAAAAAAGAAGATAAAAAAAAAAAAAAGAGAGGACAAATAAAAAGATGAAAAAAGAGAAAAACGCAGAGGAAAAAGTGGTGGAAAAAGAGAAGAACGAAATGAATATGAAAAAAGGAGATAAAGAAAAACAAAGATGGAGAAAAAGAGGAAGGGGAGGAGGAAAAAAACAATAGAGCCCAGACAGCCCCCCCCCCCTCCCTTAACAAGAGTTGAAAGGCCATAATCAAATAAGGAACAAAACCAATCAGACTTTAACTAGTGACTGACTTCCTGTCGATAGGACTAGTCTTCCAACAAAAGCCAGGATATTTAATACTGTTCCAGAGCCAAATACACATTTTCTTTCGAACGCTGTCCCAAGTCCTAGAAAGCACTGAAGAATAGAAATGCAAAGAGAAAAAAAGGAAACCAAAAGTATCCATGACAGCTATGGTGATCCATCACTCATCCACTTACCCATCCGTCCCTCCTTCCATCCCTTCCTCGCTCCATCCATTTTTCTATCCTTCAATCCATCCATCGAACATCTTATCTCCCCGATCATCCTTCATCCATTCATCCACTCATCGTTCAATCCTTTCTATCCATTCTTCCATTCTTCCATTTATCCATCCACACACTGATCCACCCATCCTCCCTTGATTCGCATGGTATTCGGAAGACGCTGGTGGAGATGAGATGCTATAGAGACACTATAGGTGTCTGAAGACATCTGCCTTGTGTGTCGTGCGATGTCTCTTCTTGTAATTTCGCTCTCACTTTAGCCAGACTAGAGTCAGTAGTTTCTATTTCTTCATTCATCTTTCCACTAATTATTTCGTTAACGTTTCTCCAACAGTCAAACCAAAAGATCAATATTCCTCCGAGTTGTTTTTAAAATGTGCCCCGAAAAACCAATTTGACTGACTGGCGGGGGAAAAAACTAACAACCCAGTTAGTTTGTTTCGTCTACTGTTGCACTAAAGTCACGAAATTTGAATATGCTGGGCGGACATGAAAAAGGACTCAGCTTATCAAGCAAAGGAAACTGGATATTTTATGCAGGGGTTGTAGCAGTTCCTACATCTGGGTTATCTCCAGAGTGAGTCATGGTAAACACACACATACACATACTAACATACACACAAACACACACGTAACACACAGATATACATAAAGGAAGAGCTTTAAACATTGGAAATTATTCCGGCTCATTCTTTTATTCTGTTATACCTTCCGAATAAAAGGAGGGGGGGGGGGGGACAGGGTGGATGGATCAGTGGATGGATAGATGGGTGGATGGATAAATGGATGAATGGAAGAATGGATAGAAGAATGGATCGATGAGTGAATGATTGGTGAGATAAGATGATCGACGGATAGATTGAACGATGGAAGAATGGAAGGAGGGAGGGAGGGATGGGTGGGTAAGTGGATGAGTGATGGATCACCTTTTTATAGTGTAACACTAAACCTATAAATATCCCAGCACATAAAATTCAGGTTTGCTGTCTATAACGAACCAAGTGGAACACACTGTTAAAGAGGAAGTCTTTTGTGATAGGACAAGTTTAGTAGTAGATCATACAGTACCAGTAGATCCAGATTGGTTGTTTTGTGTTGGGGTTTAACGGCACATCAGCACGATTACGTCTATAATATTGTGTCGAACACAGTAGAAAACGTTTACACGTCAAGAAGAAGAGGGGAAAGAAAGAGTAACAAAAGACAGGTCAATGAGAGAGAGGAGATGCCATCCCTCGAACGTCTAGGATGGCACTCCATGGGAGACATCACACCGATGGAGGGCTTTCACCGCCTGCAGGTGCGAGCAAAGAGCCTACTTACTTATTCCCCCCCCCCCCCCACGCGCGGGGGATGTAGATCTAGATGTCAGACGATAAGATAGTTAAGTAAGACTGGATTTCTGAACCTTTGAGTTCTTGCCTTCGTCGTCAGGTAAATTTCCTCAGCGTATGTAAACTGTTTCTTCTAGCATTTCATTTGAATGCTCAAACTGAATAAAACCCGACAGCCAACAAACAATCATGTTTTGAATATAAATGAGATTCAGAACTAGATTATTTCATTCCAATTCAGTATTCGTTCGTTTGTGTTTTTGTTTGTTTGTTTGATTTTGTTAACATTGAATGTGTTGCCTAGAGACAATGACACGGACACGAGTAAACAACATTCTTTCTAGAGCAAGAAAGGTGGATGAAAATAATTGGAAGGGGAGAGGGGGGGGGGATTTTATTTCAAGACATGACGCTGAATAAAACGCTCATATTTTGCACAGGGCTCTCTTACCAAAAAGAAAAAGAATTTGAATAGTCGACAGCCAACAGCTTTCAGCTCGGACAAGCTGTGTTCAGATTCACAGCAATGTCAGATACTGAGAGGACAATTAAACAACCGAAGATGTGGACTTTTTTACATTTTTGTTTGTTATTTGTATCATTCAACTACTGCTGATCCTATCCAGTGGGTTATGCAGAATCCTAACTGTTTATCTCACGAATATGGGTAACCTGTTTGTTCATTAGTTATAACAGCTGCCTGGATGGTGGGTGAAAGAATGGATGGATGGATGGATGGATGGATGGATGGATGGAATGAATGGATGGATGGATGGATGGATGGATGGATGGATGGAATGGATGGATGGATGGATGGATGGATGGATGGATGGATGGATGGATGGGGATAGACGGATGAATAATTTCAGACAGGTGAAGGAACGATGAGTGTTTTTTAAATGAACAACTGGCCTATGTCAATGAACAGACAAATGAAAGAATTAAAATGGGAAAGTTGGGAAGATAAAAAAAAAAAAAAATAGTGGGGCAGATGGGCTGTACTTGATAACTGTACTTTCATTTCTATTTTTGACAGAGGAACACATGAGAATCCCCCAAAATATATGTATACACTTAGGTTTTCATTCTCAGAAATGTGGTCTGCCACATCTGTTGCTGGATGATTAGTGTTGCCTTATTGGTATAACTTGTTAGATTTCCTTATATCTTAGCTTACACCTAAACTCAGTTCTGGGCTCACAGTGTAGCATTAACTGATATCTGTAGGGCCCCATCTGTGAAATGTAACAAATACAGTTACAAACACAGGTCAGTAATTATTCTTATGAGGAAGTTCACGGCGAGTAAGTAAAATACCTAAGTAAAAAGAGTTTAACAACGTCAAAGACAAGAAGTAGAGTGCATTTATTAGAGCGGTAAAGTTCATAATATGTTCACTAAAAATGTGATGGAAAATCCGTTAAAAGATTAAATTCAATATCCACATAGATTATACTGGTCACTTAAATGTATCTGTGTTTCTCTTGCAGGTTATACCAGATAATTTTTGTAAATTCCATGGTGATAACAGACTGAACTTGCTACAATAAGAAATATTGACAACACAGGATAAGACTCACGACTACATGACCCCCCCCAAAAAAAAAAAAAAAAATTAATTAAAAATAGGATAAATTTGGAGATATAAGATAAGACTTATCAAATTTATAATTATGGTGCATGCATTAGTATAACATATTTGAAACTACAAGATATGTTTATAATTACACGAAAAAAAGAATATTTAGGATAAAAGATAACAATTGCAAGATAATTGCGCTTTGCCGATAAACAATGATGATAATAATTATGATAATAATAATAGTAATCATGTCTGTTATAACAGGACACACTTGGGTGTACTGTGATGTTTGGCAGTCAGTCAAAATGAGTCACGCGTGCTTGGATTCAACAGAGAAATCGGGGGGTTGATTCGTTTAAGATGGTTTGATATCGGTGATTTTATAATGCAGAAAAAGGAAATAGCATTCAATTCTCAATAAGGACGTCCCACGGGTTATAGTGTATTAGGGTCTTGTCAGGTAAATAGCCATAGATTTATGCGCTAAACTGGTAGTTTTTGTTGACTTTTCTACTGATTTTATCCAGTGCTGCACAGTCACACCTGTCTCCTTGCTTCAGTTTGCAACATCAATGACTACATACAAGCTGGTTCAAGACTTTATTTCAGCCCTGAAGGTCTATGAGTTAAGATTTTACGTAGTAGGAATGTCTCAGTTTTGTGGACAGACAAAATATAATTCATTTTGACTGTAATTCAATTTAATATATTTGAAACGAGACAAACACTTAATGACAAAGCTGACATTAACAGATAAATATACAGTGAAAGAGAACAGTCCTCCTGGACTAAACTGATGGGCAATGAGACACGATTCCCAACTGAGGCGTTTTTTCAAACCTGCAATGGCTGATTGATATCCAAGATCTCCAGACAATCATGATATTATATCGTATTTGAATGTTTATAGTGATATGATGATGACTGGTAGACAGTCGTCTTCCCCTTTAAACCATTTTTTTTTTCCAAAATGATGAGTTTGGTGGAAATTACAGTAGTGGTGACGGTTATCGAGAATGATGATATTGCTTCTATTTGCTGCTACTATGATGACGATGACGTTGAAAAAAGATGATGGTGCTGATGATGATGGAGATGCGGTAACAAAGAGTACAGGACTCCCTGCGCATTCCAGCATTATATTCTTTGTTTACATTGACATATTATATAATAAATGCAGTTATGTGTTTGCAGTATTTAATTTGTCTGGACATTCAAGGCAAAACTGTAAGACGTTGATGATTTGCCCTGCCTGAAGAAAAGTCAAATTGACTCGAAAATTTGACATTAACCTTTAACATTTATATGTGTTATTTGCTTTTTAAAAAGTTGTTTAGCTAGTTGCCGGTTAGACAGTATTTTTCTATTTTATAAAATGGTGATAATGATGATGATGGCGACGACATCAACAACTATTCTTACTGAGGATGAAGAGACAGACTTGAAATTGTGGCCGTCTTAAGTAGCTATGTATGTGTGGATTTTTTTATTGTCATGTTGATGTTGCCGTGTGTGGGGATACTGTTATCCTCGTGATTTAAACCATAATAATGTTAAGTTATTTACTGTCTGGCAGTCTCAATTTTGACGTGCAAGGTGTTCATGTGAACTGAACGATTCGGATTACTTCCAGCAACATCAATAGGGCTATCATCCCGTCATAGGAATGCGTATTCAAGATTGGGGTCAGTCCCCGAATCGCTTCCCGGCCTTGGACATCTTCATCAGCTGTTGAGTGCTGCCCGCTAGCAAAGTTTTGCTTGTTTCAGGGATGACCGACCGACACCAGGAAGTCGGTGAGAGTGAGCGCTCGTGTCTGTCGGCCTATCGCTCACTGGCTCGCTCGCTCGATAATTTATCGGGGTTGATGTTTCGTTTTGTTTGAATGGGACTGCTTCCCTAATGCAATTTGCCTTCCGATAAGGCCTAAGTGTTTTTGTAGCAATTGAAAGAAATACGATGAATTAGAGGTCGTGAAAAGAGACACAGCAGTGCTATATCGTTTATTTTCCCGTCATTAATCTATTTATTGTGATTGCTATAAAGTGTCCAGTGATGGTTCCTCGAGCGATAAAGAGGATTGGCTGTTCGTGTTTGTGACATTTGCCCATTAATGCCCGTCATCATTATCATTTACTCTGTATAAATCTCATTATCACGACACAAATATTGCCAGTAGATTTCTGGTTTTAGACGAGATAAACAGGCAATATACACATTTAAAAATGTCTGTGGATACTGTCATTTCTACGTACTTTTTTTGTTTTTTACATACGTTGCATATCTCATTCGAATCACTCTATGGCCTACTGGGGCTCGTCGTTCTAAAAAAAAAAAATTTCTATAGCTAAAGACAGAGATGTCAAACTTAAATCGCGTGTTCAAGAAACAGGAGTTTTTAGAAGAGAACGCAGTTTGTAAAGTACTTTGTGGATGATCTAAATGGGTTTCACAAAAGTTCAGTTTTACTCATGTCTTTAGGCCTAAAGTATTAGCCAACTACATGCATTTCCTACCATATAGTAGTTCATTATAGAAGGAACTTACACACACAAATGCATAAGCAAGTCATTAACCAGGTTGGCAGTTTGAAGTTTGTAGTCTTAAAAAAGAAATAATAAATAAGTTTGTCATTTCAATCGTTAGCCAATTCTCTTTGCCTGACACAACAGTCTAGTATAAGATTTGTAAGGAAGGAAACAAAACTAAAAAAAAAAAAAAACACTTTGTTATATCTTGTTTCAGAAAACATGAATAATAGAATTGTTCTGAAAAGCTGTTTGTATAGTGCTTTTTCCTCTCGGTGTGATTTTTCTTTCAATTTTTGCACAGTTGTTTCAAATGGCAAGAAAAAAAGTTTTGTTTTTTTTTTCTTTTTTCCAAACAATGAGTGTTTTGCACCTTTTGTACTTAACAAAGGTAGATAAGACAGCTGGCTGAAATACCGACTCATTGTCAAACTGGTGGTAATGAGTTGTCACAATAGACATTGCTGTTATCATCGCTTTGGGTCGGCACGTCTGATAAGGCAATTGCGTTTTGTGACAATGTCCTTGGGGACAATGCAAACTGAAATGTCATGAAATGAAAGAGATTGCGGTGAAAGATTGTTTTTAAATTGGTTATTTTGGTTCTGACTGATGAATAAGCGAGACATAAAAAGAGTGATGAATTTGTGATAGGGAAGGATAGCTCAGTCCAACAATCAAATATTATCTTGGAAGATAACAAATGAATTTAAAACAGAATTGTCCGATCCCCTTTATTTCTGACCCTATCGATTTTTATCAATGCAACATTCAGCCAATGTTTGACAATCTGTTGATGAAAACGATGACAGCAAGGAACAATGACAGCCATTCTATAAACCATCAGAATAAATCAAAAGAAGATGTTACACTAGAGAAGACGTCAAACTCGTGGTTCAAAAGCGAGGGAAATGGCTAGGCGTCATGCTCGCTAGCGGGACTTTGGTGAGGCTGTGACAATCTAGCAGCCAACAGCTGATAAGTAATGATGATGATAATAATAATAACAACAACAACAACAAGAAAAAAGGAACAACAACAACATCAATAACAATCGAGAGCATTTCTTAGCGCTCATTCCCGCACAGTGCAAAGTCTAGGCATTTTACAGTCTAGCATAACCCAAACAAACTCAATGGAGGCACTCAAAGTCCTGGTAAACATACAAGGCGGCTGCCTGTTTTGTGCTCTACACCTATCACTTACTGATCCAAAACGCATTGTAGAAAACAAATGGACGAACCAAATTGTAAGGCAGTGTGACGCCAAGACAAGGATTAAAACCCAGAAAAACCCTGCCTAGAAGACGTGAAAGACGGATTACGACACCTCGGCCGGCGCCCCCTTGATCCTTCTTGTGGCGTTCCGTGTGTCGTGCACTGTCAACTGTTGCTCCATGCCAGGCACAGTTGTGGCAAGAAGCAATTAGATTTAAAAACCTGAAAGACAGAAAGAAAGAGAGAAAAAAGAAAGACAGGAAGGAAGAAAGAAAGGAAAGAAGAAAGAAAGAAATAGAAAGAAAGAAAGTAAGAAAGAAAGAAAAAAAGAAAGAAAGAAAGAAAGAAAGAAAGAAAGAAAGAAAGAAAGAAAGAAAGTCGTATAAACAGTGCAACCGTATACCCACCGACTACGAAGAGAAACAGAATAGCAACAACAACAACAACAACAACAGCCAAAAGAACAGCAATGAATGTGCATAAACTGGCAAAAATATTACGTGGAAAATTAACACTATTAGCGAAATAGTTCAGCTATTTTCAGAGAGAGCTGCTAGAGCCAAAGTCCCATTATTGATTTCAGAAAAAAAAAAAAAATGTCTGAAAACAAAGCCAGATAAAACAGCGGGTTGTCAATTTGATTGATCAAAAGCGATGAAAACTCTATAAGCAAACAAAACCCGTGCGATTAATGGGATTAATCTGTTTGAAATATACACATGCATAATTATGTTGTCTTCATTAGGGACATATAATCTAAAAGAGGACGGGCAAACTGGAGACTAATGGATCCTTAGGGAAACATCATTTTATTCAATTCTCCCAGATTTGAGTTGATTGATCTTAATGGGAAGCTAAAACGTTTCAGAAAAACTAAGTTATTTCGGATTAATCAATTTTAAATCATATCGAATCATATAAGATTGAATCATGAGTGTGTAAGTGAGTGAGTAAATGAAGGAGTGATTAGGTAAGCACACGAAAGGAGGAGTAAATGAGTGAGTGACTGGCAGAGGGAGCAAGTGAATTAGTGAGTGAGTGATTAGTGACTGATTGATTGATTGACTGATGATTGATCAACATGGACGTCTAAACAAAGGGAAGACCAGAGATGCAGTGAAAATTAATATTCCCATCAAGAATAGGCCACGAGAGAATGACAGAGGCAGGCAACTTACATGAAAATTGCACCTTAGGATGAGAAAAGAAAGAAAGAAAGTACTAAAAAAGAAAGATCGCGCGACAGATTCAGGTAAAAATGAGCAAGAACATCGACAATAATTACAGAAAGCGGCTCTAATGATCACAGAAATCGGGAGAAAAAAAAATAGAAGACAAAAATACATCGAGCAAATTAGAGAGAGTGTGAGAGGGAGAGAGAAAGAGAGAGAGAGAGAGAGAGAGACGAAAGTAGGAAAAGTAGTCGTAGTAGTAATCGATACAATAACCAACGACAAACAAAAAAGATCGACTTATTGCCATGAAAATGGACAGGAAGGGACATGATACAAAGGGAGTGAGAGAAGAGGAGGCAGAGGGCGACGCAGATAGATTTTTAAACTGTGTCGCTGTGTTTCGTAACACTGAATAATTGATGTACTGACCATCGAGTCGCATCACTCAGTTGTCTCCCTTACCACACGGCCAATGGCCTCCCTTGGCACAACTAGGCCGAGCCGGGCCAGAGGTCTTGTACTCTTTGATAAAACATCGTTTCCTCACAGTTCGACTATCTCTGGCTGGTTTAAATATATTATCTTGCTAGAAAAAAACCAAGCTAAATCATTGCAGTAGTCAGTGACTGCCGTATTTTTGTTATTGTTGCATTTGAAACCAGAGAACGCAAATGATAATTCTGTTGATTTTTTTTAACAAGAAAGGCGCTTGTTGACCTACCTTAGAAATCTCTATGCCTCATGATCCCAGAACTGGGACAGCTTGATGATGGTCCGTTACGTCCTATTGACGTCTTTCAACCTCCTGATGGAGGTTATCTAGACGGTTCTTCGTTAAAAAAAAAAATCCTGTTTAGATTAATAACTCAAATCCTGTCTTAAAACCTTTATTTTTACTTTTGAAAAAAAAGGAGGGGGGGGGGGGGAGAAAAAACGACAAAAACAATTTGGGGAGGATCTGCTACACCTTTGTATCATTGTGTCGTCAACAAACATACCGCTCTTGTCGATGTTTTGAATATGACGTATTTTGACAAAACACATTTTTTGTTTTCTTTATTGGGGTAATTATTTCTTCACCTGTTTAAACATGACTTACACAATGTTAAAATAGAAATTATTTACATGATTCAGTATCAAAAACTTCACTTTGCTGGCTCTTTCTTAACCAAGAGATCACACAACTAAATTATGATTAGTTCGGAAAACGCTGAAGTCAAGGTATGTAAGAACTCATGAAACGTTTTCATACGGGCATGCTTTTTTGAATTACTTATATGACGAATGATTTCCTGCACCCGCCCCCCCAAATAATAATAATAATAATAATACGATCTGATTTGAACGATATTTTTAATTTTCTGCTTGCATATCTCTTGATTATTTTTTTTAAAATCAAAATAAATGAACAAGTAAGAGAGTGGTTGGTCCCTTAATTGGGTTTTTAACTAAACATCAGCGTGATCAGCTCTAATGTATTCCCATAAACATTGTCACTGACATTCAGATAGTTATAAAGCTGTGTAATATAGAGAAAGCCATTGAAAGGTGAGTAGGTTCAAGCTCTGTATAGCGAAATTTGCCTTGGGGACTGAGGGCAGGATTTATAATGAAATGTTGGTATTTGAGTGTCGGACAAGCTGTCATTATCATGGAAATCTAATGTAAAAAAAAAAAAAGGAGTTTCTGGGATTACTGGACATTACATTAAAAAAAAAAAAAAAGGCGCATAGTAGATGACAAACATTACAGGAAAGCTCTGGACATCTGTTCGTACCCAAGGATGTGTGATGTAGAACAGCTTCCAACATCAAGTAGTTTATAGTCGCTAACTAGACCAACCAATGAGTAAAACCTGGATAGCTTTCAATGTTGTTTTTCCTCTGGTTATAAGTAAGGCTACTAATGTCACCCTTCGCTTTTCACAGATTTGCTGTTTTGGGCATTTGATGGGTTCGTATTTACGATATTTCTCCATCTCTGTTATCAATGAAGATTGTGAAAGAAAAGCGTGTTATGGTAGAAGCGATTACGTTGCCAGCTTGATGATTCAGAGGAAGCGCGGATCCATTTACTTGTAAATTAACTGCTGGCGATAGTTTAGTCAGACTTCATAATTGAGTTGAGGTGTTATTTTCAGGCCAGCATAAAATTAACATAATCAAAAATGATTTGTATTCACTTGTCCAGTTCTGATTCCCTCACTTATCCTCCCCCTGTTGATTCAAGAAGAGACTGCTTTTTCTTCTCTTTTGAAACAAACGTTTATTGTTAGCTGGGGCACAAAGTAACTCCCCAAGAGTTTTCATATCAGCACTGCTCTCAAGTATTAGTTTAACGACATTTTTGCTTTATATGACAGAGTAGTTAAATGCGTCTAAACGTCCACGCTCTGTACGTTGGCAGTGCGAATCCTGAGCGAGAATTCCCTAATCTAATGTAATGATGAGATGTCCTTTCGTCTATGCTGTTCTTGCACTGATGTTGTTGAGCTGTATATTCCATAAGTATGAATGTAATCTTGGAAGCGATCAGAATCCGAACAGGAAATCCATCAACAGTTTAGATTATTGTAGTGAAAGATGATATGGAGTTGAATGACATCTGTCTCCTGTGACGTGTTGTTTGCAGAGAAAACAAATAGTTTGAAATTCGATGCTCTGTGAGAATTCTTTGAATTCTAAGAAAGCCATACATCAACAATAGCGGATCTCATCTGAACTAAGGATATTTGATATTTTGTTGTTTATGTAACTGAGGAGGTTTACCCGGGAGTTGGACATACACTAGCTTTTTAACTCCCTTATTCACCTGGGGCAATTTCGTTATCGATGTCGTCGTCTTACTTTAGTAATTGCTGACAGTACATACATTTTGTCATACAAGGCAGATTACTGTTTGTTCTAGTTTTTAGCAGTAAATCTACATTTTCCTACCCAGAACGTATCATCTCTGTGTGAGTGTGTGTGTGTGTGTGTGTGTCTGTCTGTCTGTTTTTTTTTTTCAGTGTTTCATCCATCCTGAATAAGACAGGTTATTTAGTTGACAACAGAATCCATTACAGTAATACACTGTCCATTGTTGTTCCTTGTAAGCAAAGCCCCCACATCGTGCAGAGTTCTAATTCTGATAGAGAGGTTTTTCAAGATTTCTTTCGTTTTCATGGTAGGATTACAAAAAAGGCATTTAATGACATTTGATTCTGTGAGAATTGCTAGAATACCCGAAGTAATAGAACTGCAATTGTAAAAAAAAAAT
>JBCAUA010792345.1:0-14770 GCA_038406235.1 Peronia verruculata
TTATTACCGTGTTAATGTACTCACCGTGTTAGACACAATATAGCCGTTATCGTGCTGATGTGCCGTTAAACCCCAACACAAACAAACAAACAATCCTAAAGAGGGTCTCAGATAAGATGAGATAATTTTGATCACCGCTATTACTTCCCTTTGCCAGACAAAGAGGTGTTGAGCAGGCAGTGTAAGGAGAAAAAAATCCCTTGACCTCTTGTCGTTCGAAGGATTGATGGTCAAAGATTTCGATAAAATTTTAACAATAAGAAGAAAACATTCTCTTTACTTCATAATGTTTTGGGAATTTTTCATGGTGTATGTTTCAAGCAAAGGGCGCAAAAGTGATTTTTTCCCCCCCTCTTTGCACTACTTACTCAGCCCCTCTTTTGTCTAGTGAAGGGAAGTGATACAACTGGGCACAACGACCTCTTATCCAGGGCATTGCAACAAGACGTTTTGGTTTTGCCTCCTGTTGGCATGCCCGTGTTACTTTGTTTTCTCGTAAGCCTTTCAGTCCTAAGTGAGATTTTTTTTTTGTGGATCGAAACTTGGAATTTGGAAATTTTGCCCGGCCAGCGGTATTCCGCCTACTTTTCACCGATTTTTAACTGCCAATGGTTTCTTAATGTGCGCAACGTATGCTCGGGAACTCAGAAGGGGGGAAGCAGTGGCTCAATGGGTATGGCGTCTGCTCATGAAGAAAACAGGTCGGGATCGAAACGCGGGTTCTGCATAGGGGGATGACAGGACAGGAAGATCGAAAACCCACATTTTTTCTGTGATTTCTGTGACTCAACGGTCCCCTGGCTTCCTGTGGACAGGGAAGCCCGACGTCTAGTCTTCTCGGATAAGGGCGAATACATCTCCGAGGTCCTGTGTGTACGTTACGCACGTTAAAGAACCCTTGGCAATTCAAAATCGATGGAAAAGTAGGCTTGAGTGCCGCTGTGGGGGCAAAATTTCCAAATTCCAAATTTCTACCCACAAAATTTCTCAGCAAAAATTGGCAACTTCTAAAAGCCGAGATAATCCTATCTCTTAGGATTGAAAGGCTTGGAAAAAAAAAGTGTATATCATGTACGTGTATTCTGTATTGTTTCGACGCTGGAGATTCCTGTCGTTATTTCTTCACTACTGTGAGCGTTGCATCTGTATCCACCGCCTGATCGCCACTTACAACGTCACTCAACCTCAACATCCAGAACGTTCGTGACACTAGAGCAGAGTGGGGTCCCATCAAAGTAGGCTGCAGCCGGAACCATTTATAACAGGACCGCTTATAACAGGAAAAAAAGTCCTGTTTTAAGCGGATCCTGTTATACCCGACATACAATGAATTAGAGGAATAAAACATTGCTAGCCTGTTACCTGATTATAAGAGACATTTTTTTTCATGGATAGTCTCCCTTCATTCTTTAACTTTCGCGTAACTTAGATTCAGTAAAAAGAATAGTGATGACGAAAACAATATATTAACACGATACATTACATTATTACAAGTCTTAGTATGTTCATGTACTAGTTCAAACTAGTACTAGCAATATAGTCAAGAAGTCTTTCAGAGCAACTCCAGCCATATGGATATCTAACACACACGGCACTTCACAGGCCTGGCGCCCGACTCTCCCCCATCGCTGTCCCCAATACAGTGCCGAGAACCGAGCCTAAGCCGAAGCGCACTGAAAGATCAATGATATCAATTACCTCACTCATCTTTCCCCTTCTCCTGGAGTCTTATTGTACCAGTCCTTTTGCACTCGACCTCTTACGTGCATTGGTACCGGTATGGGACTGGGATGAAAGGCAATGATCACTATGGTGATGTGGGGAAAAGGAAAGTTGTCGACATGATGAAATATGCGACGGGAATAAATCTTGCTAAATACGGCAGTTGAAACACATTGTAATATTAACACCGCAAAATGTGTACAAAAGCGGCTGCACTTGTCGGTATCCATCACTGTCCAAGTGGTCAGTGTACGGCAAGATCCGTGTCTGTCTTACCTAACGTTAGGATCTACACGTGCGAGTCCTTTCTTTATCCACGTGGACCCACCACCTCAGCCTGTTTTGTTTACCATGTTATGAAATATGGATGGGCATCCCTCTTTCTTTCCAATTCCTCAAGCCAGATGGCTGATCTCATTACCCACTACCCACCCCTCCCCACCTTATGGCCCATCCAGTGAACAAAGCAGATGAAATAATAGTGGTCAAGCGATCGTGTTTATAGTGCACTTGACCCAGTTAAGCGCCTCGGCAGTTCTGAAGTACCCCTAGGCGTACAGGTGGGCTATGTTGTGTGCGCTTAGCGGTACAAATATCCTGTTATAAGGGATTCAACTGTCACGGACTACTGCTATTTGAGATAATATTTTACTAATGCCAAAGAAGGGGTGGATATGGGGACTGGCGATGCTTCTGTTATAAGCGATTTCCTGTTATAAGCGGTCCTGTTATAAATGGTTCTGACTGTATTTATATGAATGGGGGGGGGGGGGGTGTGTCCTGTAAGTCTTTTTTTTTTACATAGCTGGGGAGGGGATGATTTTAACCATCTTGGATTTTACAACTCAAATTTGCATAACTAAATAGGCCTTTACATTTTTCAACCAATTTGCTTGAAAATTTGTATACATGTTTTTCAGTTCAATATCTAAAAATGGTCCGAGGGATTTTTGATAACTGGCTTGATTTCTTTTCATAAATTAATCGATATGTAAAAATATCCTGAATTTGAAAATTTGACACTAAAATCGCATATTTCTCAAAAATTTCAAATGTTATCAAAAGTCCCTTCTCATCATCTTTTTGTATTGTTTTGTTCTATATTCATGTCAATTTCATGGCAATTGCTCCATAGACAAAAAAGAACAGCATAATAATGCTTAAAAAATCGCATTATGAGAAAAACGCATTTAAAGTTTTTTGTTCACTAAAAAAACAGCCATAAAGAGTTTTTGATCAAACTTTTAACCCTAAAACATATTTCTTTCACGTACTAAACCTCTTTCCATGATTTCTGTGCTTTTTTTTTTTTTTTGCCTTCTCCTGTGCCCCTACTCCCATTTTTGCTTCCCTGCCCCCATCAGCAAATGGGCCCCATGAAGTGATTTTAGGGTCCAGAGAGAGCTTTATATGGGTGTCATGTCTTCTTTGATCACAACCAAGAGTGTTTTTACCCTTTCTGTGACAGATAATCCACTACCGCACTCTAAAACAGCAGAAACATGGCATATTTCAGCCTCATTAGGCCGTGGGAAGTCTATTTCAGAGGCCCTGGTGAACATTTTCACTGATATTCATTGTGGTCAGCGACTCAGATGGACAGTCAGTGTCCACCACTGGCACTGGGGCTCCCGATCTTGGTGAAGGAGATCATAATGAAGTCTCCTGTATGCAGTTTGCCCGTACCCAGCGAAATAGTGATGATCTATCATGAGCAAGAGCCTGGATGGCAGGGGGGTTAGCCAATCTTTGATCACCCTCCTCACACCTTAAAATGGACATAGGAACTTTTTAATACCATTATTATATTCAGCAGAGACCGAACTTTTAAAGAAAACAAAAACCCAAAATCGAATATTTTGAGCAAAAAACATATCTGACTTCTGAGGACCTGTCCCCCTCCCACCTTAAATTTCCTCACCTTATTCCACTGTGGATTTCCAAAATGTTTGACTCAGTGTGTAAAGACAATGTTATTCTTTAGATCGATAAAAATAAATTTGACATTCGGCAAACCAGACAGAAGTCATGCATTGCTAATGTTAACTTAGCCTAAAAAGAAGTCATAATGTAATGTTATGGGGGAGTCCTGGACGTGATTTTTTTTTTTTTTTATTATTATTAAAGATAGACTATTTCAACCTTCGAATTCAGCATGTTCAGAAGAAAAAATTGTGAAAAATAATGAAAATAGTGAAAAAAAAATTGACTTTTTCATACAGCTACCATGGCAACGCAGCCATTTTGGATTCTGGCATCCCTAAATAAAAACTGACTGAAATATCTTATCACCTCCATCAAAAATAAACGAAAGTTGACAAACTTGGTGAACATATTGTTTGACATAATATCTAAAAAGCTATGTATTTTCAGCCCTTACCATAAACAGAAAAATATTCTAGAAATTTTTGAAGGTGCAATGTAATGAAAATTCAGATCTGTAATCTACTTTTCTCTGGCAATTACCAACCAAATGGAACACGCATATGTATAGCTTTTGGTCTTGTTTTGAAAATTCATACCAATTTGGTTAGAATTGGTTTCTAAACAAAAATATAGACAGCAAAATAGTGTTAAAAAAAAAAAAAAAAGATAGTTTTTTTGTTTTTTTTATTTGAGTGAAAAATTTGACATGAAGAGTCTTTCATCAGCTTTCAGCCTCCGAACAGCCTTTTATTTATACATACTAGCCTGGTGTTCATGATTTCTGTGTCTCTTGTTGCCATTTTTCAGCTTTCTGGGTGTATCTTTTATCGCGTTTTGCTCCCTACCCCCCATCATTATAAGGGCTCCCATCTAATAGTCACTTCTGGGTCACCGCACTTGCGCACATGACCAGTCATGATCGGGCAGGGGCAGCCCATGAGTAAGACCCGACAATATGCCGGATACATGATGTAATGAATGTGTGTGTGCTGGTACCATAAAGAACCTGACGTAGGGGCAGAAAGCCATTTCGTCCCTTGTCGATGTCCCTATTAAGGTACAGGAGTTATAATTATCTAGATATTTATTATTATAGTTTATTTTGATATTATTATACCATGCTCTGATCACAGGAAAGGCGGAATAGACTTTGGAAGTAAGAAAAAAAGATTCAGAGCCCTGTTTTTACCTTTGGATTTGATTTTAGTTCTGGCACATCAAGTAAGATGCTTGGGGTTTGCCAGCAGCAGGAGAGAGAACAGACAACAAGAAACAAGACAAGGAACAACATGCAAGAGCTACCAACTTTGTCACGGCCTGACATGGTTCTAATAAAGGCCGAGATAACCTCTATATTACGGAGATTGAAAGGCCCAGACTGAAATTACTACTACACTTCTGGGTTCTTGACGGCCTCTATGTGCCCACCTTATCTTCTTTTGTCTAAACCAAGAGTGTTTTGACCTTTACTGTAGTCCACAACTGAGATCTTTTATAGCAGAAAGAAAGCAAAATACTATAGGATGTGGAAATTCATTTTAGAACGCTTGACTGATAATCTGCAAAATCCGCAGTTTTTTTATTGCCTCAGAGTGGTTATCCAATGTCCATCCCTAGCACTGGACCTCCTCTGCTAGAAGAGATCATAATCAAGTGTCCTATGTACTTTTGATTATACAGTGATGACAAACGACTGCATGTAATTGCCAGGTGAAGCCAAATCTTGGTTGACAGTAGGAGAGGCATTCCGTTGAATGACCATGGGTCAAACACGATAGAATGGAACATCGACTTTCTGATACCATTTTTATACTCAGAAAGAGCAGCGAATTTAAGAGAAAACAAAAGTGCAAAAATCGCATATTTTAGGACATGCCCCCTCAACCTTAAAAAAGGGAAGTACAACCATAATAAGCTACAGTGTGAACATTGCAGTGACATGTATGATGTCATAAGAGGGAAATCGTGAAACTACATTACGGTAGAGTCCAAATAATTCGAACCCTTCCAAATCAAACTTCTGTTTAATGTAATTCGTGGAACCCCTTTAACTCATTCCCTACGGAACCCTTTTCCACGTTCTGACACAATTCCAAAAACCGCCCAGAAGAAAACTTATGGTGAGGATAGAAAGTGAGGGCTATAGCCTAGAGAATTAGTGCAAACCACAAAGTGTTATACACCAATGGAAAGGAAATTAAACATACAATGTGAATAAGTCATTAAGTGTACTTGATGTGTCTGCAAGTTGTTGTTTTTGAGGAAAATGAGGTTGAAAGTGATAAAAAACAAGAAGAAAAATTCACTTTGTAACTTTTAAAACCCACCCCCAGATGAGTGCACCGTATGAAAGCTAGCTATTTCATACATTTTTGTATAAAAAGGTAATCCAATTGGAAATAAGCACACAAAATTTCACATTGATCACTCCAACCGCCTTTTTTTTTAAACATTTGTTTTCAAATGATACCCAACACCACCATAAACCATGAAATCTTGAAAAAAATTGTTTTTTTCTTTCTCCCATTCACTTGGTGGAGCTATGCCTGGGTTCTAGCAGAGCTAGAATTAGAAAAAGCTTTATTTCTGTCTGTTGTTCCAGTTGAGATGCTTAGTTGATTTAAATATGTCAAATGATTCATGATCACTGTCACTCGATCTAGATTCTAGATCTAGATATATACCCTGTTCCCTCCTCGACTTATCCCACTCATGCCTCTCGAAACTCATTATTGATCCCCTCGGGTTCATCAAAATCTTCCATCTTCTAAAGAAATCCATGAATCTCGCATTTGAGATACCCTTTCTTTGCTAAATCAAGCTGGGGAGACGATCAGATATGCGTTTTGAAGCCATGGCAACGACTGAAGCACAACCAACACATGATCAAAACTTTGTATTCGCCTCCTGTAATGCTTTGGGGACACCTAAAGATAGAAACATATCCAAATACTCTTCTGAACTAGAAACAAACTTATTCTATACTATCGGAAATGCTGGATTGAAATTGTTTGTTGTTTTTTCAGTCTAGTGCTGTCAAGAAGAGTTTTTTTATGATCAAGTAGAAATAGATACAAACCTGAACAAATAGAAGGCTGGCTATATTCCACAATGTCTACATACTGTCCAAAAATGCCCACAGAATTAAGTGTCCTCTCAACAAAGAACCGTCTAAATTTCTTAAAATTATTACAGCTGATTATATCCCATAGCAAATACAGCATTCCTAAACACCAAATATGACAGGGAAGTTTCTTCATCACTGACATAATATAATTCATTGTAAAGAAGTTTATGAAGTAATGACGCTTTTCTCGGGGTCTTTCTTCTCCTGCTTCTAATGTCTGAGTTTCTGGATGTTGTGATTGGTCTTGTGTCTTGATCATCTTCATGGGCTCAAACTGCACGGGCTCTCCACCTTTGTAATTTTTCTTTGGGATCTTTACTTCATAGAGCACATATTCTTTATCCAAAGTACGATGTCCTTCTGAGGCCAGATACTCCCTTGTTGATCTGAAATCTATGATACTTTTAATGCCAAGTGTCCGAAATTTGTCCAACTCTTCTTCAATTAATTTGTCGGGTTTTGAGGATCTGTAGAGAGCAGCAATGTCGATCATTGACAGCACATCGTTAGACAGATCATTGCCTGTATCAGGACGAATGCATAATATGCGAAAGTTTGGAATACTGTCGATTGTAGGTAGGCTCAGTTTGTCAAGGGATGTAGTGATAACATCGTTATCAGTCGCCATCTTGATGCCACCTAACTCCGCAGCGAATGGATGTCTGGCTTGCTATTGGCTACATGGAGTAGTAATGTGGTAACGAATCAAAGGGAAGCTACTCTAGAGTCACAAACAAAACAAAGCTATCAAGCCATGGTTGACTGCTGACCAAAGATGACACCTCGATATCTGGAACAAAGACAATTTCGATAAAGAAATAGGCTAGATCTAGATATTTATATACGTGAGACGTCAGTGCGATGAGTCCCATGACTGTACCAGTGTAATACTTGTTTGCAGAGACAATCAGACATCATGGATGGAAAAGATTTAACTGATGAAGAATCTGACTCTGTGGAGGAAGTCATTACTGTCCGTCCTATTGCAACTCCACGACTACTGTCGTTCACTCGAAATCATGTCCCTGGAGGTTGGTCCGATCGTGCACAAGATCGAGACAGTGCATACCCAGCTTCGTCAAGAGATGGAGACGTGGTAAATTGAAATATCTAGATTTATGTATGATATGTATTACTTTGCATAGCTGTTTTTCTTCAAACATGAGGACACCCCTATGTTAGGAAATTTTATCAAACTATGTTGATTTACTTTTATCCACTCTAATCATCGTGGCAGTCATAGAATTAGAGCTAGATCTAGATTTACTATTCTTCTCAGCAATGCTGATTTCTCAATGTAGTAAAAGTGTACAATTTACTATAAATAATAACAGTATGCCATTATTGACAGCTATCCATAGTTTCGTTTACACAATTTCACCACCATATCCCCCCTGTGCAAACTGTTTCATGCACCAAGTTAATAAATGTTATCTGTTCTCTCTTCATGTCCTTGAACATTTCCCTGAAAAAGGCTTACTCTCAAATACACATGTCTACCCTTTCTGTAGGTTTGACTCACATTCTGGTTTGGAAGCTTTGATGTTTACTAGACCAGGGATTCATCGAACAATTTCATTTTTAAAGTTTTATATAAATAATAAATACAATTTACATATATCGTTCAGATATTAGTTTTTTATTTTAAGGTGGATCTGCCTACACTTTGTTATAATTTAGATCTATTTTACCTGGTTTTTACATACTTTCTGATTTGTCCCTCTGCTTTTTAATATGAGAGAGGATGGTATGGCTAAAGACTTAACTTTACCAACAATATTCAGCTGAAAGAATCAACATCATAACAAAAATTCCGTCAGAATAAGGAAAACCATTTTTATGAAATTATGAATGAGTCAGAACTTTTGTTTTTGGGGTAATAACAAATTTGCTATGTTTGCCTTCTTCAGCAAGAACACATAATCATGTGTAGTAGACCTCAGGGGAAAAAAAAGAATCTCTGGAGGTACCAGTCTGCATAAGAAAATGGGCCATTTCCTTCCATCCATTAATTTTCACTGTTACTGTTATTCTGCTGTATTATAATATGACTGCAGTTTTTATTCCAGTTTATATTCAGAAACTTTAAAATGAAGTACTTCAATATTTACTAAAGCAGTGTCATCGATGGATTAAATGTGCGAAGTACTGAATAAGGTTTCCACTTTGTTCAGTAAATAATTTTTTATATAATTCTCATTTCAGTCCCCTGCCCGGACAGCCACATCAATATTTCCTCCCATCATTCCCCTCAATGTCGGAGGTCAGTTGTATATGACTCGCCTCTCAACTCTTCTCAAGTTCTCCGACTCCATGTTGGCTGCCATGTTCAGTGGCCGTCATCAGATTGACAGAGACAAAGATGGGAATTTTTTCCTCGACAGCAATGGAGCTGTGTTTGGTCATATCTTGGAGTATCTCAGGTATGGGACCATACCACAAAATGACATGGCGTACCTGGTGTTCCGCGATGCCAACTATTATGGCCTGCACGAGTTGGTAGAAAAATTACAGCTCAAGCCAGAGATTGCCTCTTTGGCAGTGAAAGAGGCTCAACGAGCCCAGTTCCCAGACTACACCTCTGTCAAGGAAGAAGTGATCAAGGCAGCCATGGCTCGTGCCACTGTCAGTCGTATTGGTGATGTATTTATACATGCATTTCGACGAGATTTCAAGCCCAAAGTGCCGACTTTCAATCCCCGACATGGATGTATTATAGAGAATGCACAGATCACTGTGGGACCATGGGAAGCAGCAGCGGATGAGGATACATTCATTCGTTGCCTAGAGAATGACCTGATAGAGGAGGGTTTCACACTCAGGCCTCATGAGGGGAAGAAAAAGTGCAAATATTATTTTGGACAAACATGTCAGAAAAGTATATACAAGATAACCATCTTGTTTGACTGATCATGTTGTCATTCCTCTGATTTCTGTCCATTATTCTCATTTAGATCTTTACAAAAAACCTCTTCCAGACAGTCTACGCTTTCCAATGTTCATTGTCACATGGCTATGTATATATAACATATTCTGGTTTAAAGCAGGGCATAATTGGCCATTTACTTGTGCTCTACATTAAGCTTTTAAGTGTTCCTGTACTATCTGGCAATGTCCATTCATGGTAAATGCAGTATACTGATGTAAACAAGAGCTATCCCTTATTAATTAGGCCAGTCAATTGAACAGCATTTTTAATTTTTTTTTTTTTTTTAGAAAAAAGGGGGGAGCAGAGGGGGGAAACAAAATACTATGCAACAATCAGTAAGAGAAGGGCTATACTCTATAGTCTGAAGCATGGGTTGAAAGTATTGCTGGATTACTCCATATTCATGCAAATTTCTCGTCTAAAAGAATTCCAAATTCATCCTCTTTTTTTTCTTTTTTTCTTTTCCAAACAAATCTTTTTTCCCTCCTCCTCCTTCCCTTTTTAACTTTTTAGTAATTTGTCTCTCAATATTAATTTTCTGTAATTATAATGATGTTAGATTGATTCTCACAGGATTGCCTGACTGCATACCATGATCATCACACTGACAAATTTGGGCCTGTCTCAGATTTAAGCTATTTGTTGTCTTATGCAATGGGTGGAGTCACATAGAATGAAAAGAGAAAAGAAAATGCAAAGATAGATGATGTGATAGACATTTGAAAAAGGACTTCAGTGCTCATTGTTCGTCCCAGACAATGGTTTTTATTGATTTTCTAGAAACACAGATTTGTTTTGATTTCAGCATCACAATAAATACTCTTTGATCTACCCTTCTATAATTTCAGTAATAATGGTTGAGTGCTATGAATATACAGGATCAACCCTTGAAAGTGAAATAATATGCAAAAAATCACAGAGTCATCTTGCGCAATGTTGATTTTTAAGATCAAATGAAGTTTCAGAAGTAAAGAGTCCTAACTCCATACATTGACAATATTCAAGATTTTTCTGAAAGACCATTTGTAAAATTTATACCAACTTTCTAACTCAGTAAGGGCAACTTTGCCTTAAGTCCTAGTGTAATTTTTTTCCTACAGCAATGACATTTTAGCTAATTAAGTTCTCAAGGGTCAAGATTATAATGATGATCCTTTTCACCTCGTTTCACCCACTTGCTAGATTGCTATAGAACCAATCTGTTGAAACACACATTCTCAAGTTGAAAATGTCCATACTTCAGTGAAACATGCTTGAAATTTTGTTCTTCATATTCCACTCATTGTGTTTTCACCATCATATTTTTGCATCTCATTCCTACCTTATTCAGATCCATACCCAATAAGTTTGCACACAGTCTAATGTTTTAACTGTTGAAGTTGGAAACTGTTTCTACTAACTCCCCATTGTGTATGTATTGTAATGATTCTGTCTTACTTCTAATGACATGGAGATGTAACATGAGAGCTGATAATCTTTCATATGCATTTGTCTCTCGGCCAGTCAAAATGAGACGTAACTTGCTGGGATAGAATGGAGAAATCGAGCTTTGAATATGATGAATGGGGTCAGACATCGAAAAAAATTTTATCCTGGTAATTGAAAGTGCATTTATTTGTGAATAAGGATGTATCGGTCTGATGCTCAGTTTATACATATTAAATCACTAAAATCAGGTTTTGGTGAGGTATGTAGATTCATGCATTTCAATCATTCATTTAAACTTCATTTTCTCAGAATTTCAGTTTTTGCCAGGAGATTCCCCCCTTGTCTCTTTAAACAGAAATATCTCTGGCCAGAATGAAGCTAGTTCAGAACTTTTTTCACCTCCTGAAAGAGTATGAAAACAAAACCGCATATGGTGAAAAATTGACATGTCTCTCATTTTGACTGGCTGCTCATGATTGTGTTGTTTGTTATTCTATTGACAATGAAAGTAGTATAGTAGTTATAATGGTAATAGATGATGATGGTGTTATTCCTGGTACTAGCCATTGTTATTACATTTATCAAAAAATACTCCATTCCCCCACTAAACTGTATCTTTGCTATAAGAGGGCACTTTTTTTTTTTTACACCAAAACTTGATTCTAGACCACTGTGATCTCATAGCACTTACATCCAGCCAGATGCTCTGAGTCAAAGGGCTCTCTCTATATGTTGAGTACCTTGAGCAGTTATATGGTGGTACATATAGTAAAATACATGTCATTTAGTCACACAGTAAACATTTGATGAAGAATGTGTTACTTTGGTTTGTTGGCATCAGTGTTCAACTTTTCAACATAGCAGGATTCTCAAGTCTCATAACTGAAATAAGGAAATGACCATGCAACAGATTTTGTATCACCATTGTCCAAAGATACCCAGCAAACTATATGTAGTGTGTTAGAATAGGAGATCTCCTCCTTGCAGGGTCCTTGTTGGAACATAGTCATACTTGCACTTAAGGATAGAGTTTACACCTGCTGTAGATTAAATTATCATCCATGCAAAACTGAGGGAATAATATAATTTGATTCCTATCTCTTTATTGTGTCGATCCAGAATCAAATTGCCCTAACTACAGCATAACACTTTTGTGGTTAGGACAATTTAATTCTGAGGAGATGATTGGCAGGATCTCATAGGCAGTGGAAATTAGGTATAGAAGAAAGTACTGATGATAGTGTTGAGGAAAGCAAAATATCAGTTCGAAGCAGGGATGAAAGCAAATCGTGTATTAGCTGTCTGAGAGGAAAATAGAAGGAATAAGAATTTGAGCATGCAAAAGCATCTGGTACCAGACATTGCTGTAACAAGAACCCCATTAATGATATTAAAGCAGGAAAGAAATAACTCTCTAGCAAAACAGGCATATTAATACATTTATATGAATAATGTAAATATTTTGAATTCCCATATACGTGATATAATTATCAGATATATAAAACATGGTAATGTCATATATGTGATATAATTATCAGATATATAAAACATGGTAATGTGCATGCTATACATACTGTTGGATATATTGAGATGTCAGTGATATCCAAGTGGTTTTTACTGATCTAGAAAGAAATGAATGCATTTTTGATACCCTGGTGATCACATAGTCAGAGTATTTAAACAGCTACTGTCAACATTCAGTTTTTGTACATCACTCTGTCTTTTGTTGACCAGGTGGAAGTTAGCAAGTCTCTATCTGTTAGGGAGTGCCAGTTCAGCTTAGAGTGTTTTGTCATCTGGAACGATGCAGCCGCTAGTGGACTGACAGTTTTGCAATGTGTCGTGTCCATTCCATGGGATTCTTACACCTGTCTATTTGAATGTTAAGTGATAATAGTTGTTATTAGACACAGTTTGCCTGCATTTTGGACAGAATCTCTCAAACTGATTTTAGTGACCGCAGTAAGGATGTGATGTTATTCTTATTTTTTTAATTTTTTTTATGATAAGGTTGTGGTGATGCTGTTTAAGGTTGAATATGAATGAATAATATCAATGTTTTAGCTGTAGTAGTATCTGACAAATGTTGAAGTGACCATTCATGTTTCTTGTTGATGTGCCTGTGATATTGGTATTTGAAGTATTTTTAGGAAGAGGGCGTAACTGAGTGTTGTGTGATCATTTTTACCATCAGAGAGATCTGGCTAAAGGGCTGTGACTGAGAAACATTTATGTCGTTATTATTCAGTTATGTCATCTGATCTCAGCTCTGCAGGGGGTACTGGGTGAGATGAGATGAAGAATGACAGCAGAAAAATACTGTGGTAAGTTGTAAATCAATGTGAATATAATACATGTAACTCATGCTTAGCTCAGCAATCATTTTTGTCAGTATGTTTTTCTCTCATCTGTCCCTTCAGCTCCTGAGGCTGTAGCTTTGTTATGTCTCTCTGTGTTATTCATGTGCATTTCATATCAGATCTGCCGTCCTTATCTCTATGAGAATCTCCACCAGCTCTCTTTATCATTCTTGCCTGAGACCAACATTATGTTGTTCATCAGTGAGTTTTTCTAACAGCACTGAAATCTTCAGAGTCGGTTAATCACTGGCTCTCGCTCAGACTGATGTGAACGAAGTGATATTTGACATTTTTCATGTGTTCATGCCATTTTCAAGACGAACCATTGTGTATTTCACATCCAATTGCTGTAAGGCTATTTTATTTAATGGTGTTTTGCACTCATACATGATTGTGAGTTGGTGTGATCTTGCAATATTTTTTTCTGTTTTAGTAAATGCTTCACATTTTTGTGTGATTGAGACGACAGCAGAATGAAGGGCTACGTGATGAGTCAGCGATAAAATGGAACAGAGACCAGGCAATGTTGTTTACTTGTAACTTTTGTTACATTTAAACAATTTTTTGGCAATGGTGTCATTGAATATAAAAGGGGTGGAAAGTAAAGGAATGGAGAAGTTTTGGTCAGATACATGTAAAGGAGGAGAATGCCTGTCGTTAATTACTGTCTTCAGTTTTGCTGTGGATTATGATGGGAGCCAGTAGATATATGTAGTGCTTGTAAAGTTCTTGTGGTCATCCTTTTTACTGGGAATTTGGCCAACATGTTAATTTTTACCTGGCCACTTTGTCATTATTCTTTATAATGCTGGTCTGTCACTCATCCTTCATTATTAATTTTTAACTTTGATTGCCCTGTTGACATGACCACTCACTTTGAAAGGATTCATGAAATTAGAATCATACAAGTGGAATTTTTGTTATTTATGATGTTCCCACATATGTACACATTACATTTATACAGTACACAGCATGCAGCCTCTTCCAGGCCACAGGATCTCTTGAGTTGCCATCAGGGATTTCTTCAGTTGCTCAGACTTGACCTATCAGGATCACAAACAAAACAAACTTGTCAGACAGTCATTATTTTTTTACATTTTTTTCCTCAACACCATATCATCTGCTTTGCCAATTACATTTCTATTGACGGCTCCCTCCCTGCCCCTGTCTACGCGATCAGTGGTTCACACAAGATTGGTAGAGCACCACTACATTCTACCATACTTTAAGTCAGAGGTTAAAGAAAATAAAAAGCATTTTTGGCAATAAAGGGTTACA